>JAOBRD020748036.1:0-14078 GCA_027575215.2 Hydrozoanthus sils
TTGGAATCCATCAGGGAAGCAAAGGCGGGGGAGGCCAAGATATACTTGGCGAAGGGGAATGGAAGCTGAGATGGTGGTACATTATTTTACTCGCTCCATTACCCGCGTGTCCAAAGCTTCGTGAAACGCTAACCACCCCCCCCCCTCCCGCCCCTTCCCCCCACCGACCTTTTGCCCAATTCCTTGCCCCCATATCTCCTCATCCTTTTTCTGTCGCTATTGTGGCGGTTTATATGGCGCTTTTAGAAATCATCCTTTTAAGAAATGTCGGGTGTTGCGGTTTCGATTACACAATAACGCAATTTCAGAGCCTCGATGTTTAAATAAATAAATGGCATTCAGTTCAACCCTGCGCCATAACGGTACAGCTAGGTACGCCATTTTACCAACGTTATACTTATGAAGCAAACGAGAAATCAAAGCAACGAGTACGCAACTTGACTAACGAGATAGACTTCAAAATTCCTTTTGATAAAAACTTTACCATTCAAACGACGGAAACTAAAAGCTGTCAGCTTTAAATAAGGAGGAAAAAAGTGTCATTTCTCCAAAATAAGCTTATTTTGTCTTTGTATCTTATTTTAGAGTGTGATCATGCAATTAACAACTTTGCAACACACGTGGTTATGAATTATTTACATCGATTAAATGTTGAAACCGAAAGGAAATCGGCCAAATGATCAGGAAAAGCACTCGCAAATCCAAGTCAAATTATTTCCGCTTGTTGTAAATCTTAACTTTGACAAGACACGTGCGCAGGAGTCAAGATGACGGCTTTTGGTTTTGATTTGGCCATTCTTCTGCACAATTCGTAAGTGTTTTGTTGTCAAGTTAATCAACGGTGAAATATTCTTGATTGTCGGAGCTAATACTCAAAGAAGTTCGGCAGCAGCCGAAACTGATAACAAAAATCAGAACGTAAGGAGACAAAAATAACGTGACTGACACAGGAAAGTGCAAGATTCGATCATTTCGTTCTAAGTGACTAAAGTTTAGGTTCAATGAACAGATAATATTTTCATTTTCTTTCAATTTATGATATGGATTGCCCGCAGGCTGAAGAGGCCATTCTAGGCTGACGGTCGGTATATTCATTTGTTCGTTACCACTCCGAAGGCAAGTGTGAGTTGTACTAATCTTATAAAAGGTTCCGTTCTTGAATTTTTTTCCATCTATGAAAAGTTCAAAATACCTTGGATAAGCAAAATTGACATAAAAATTAGTTTAATCAAATTGAAATCTTTCTTCTTCCGTAAACGTTATATTGGTTAAAGGGGAAATAGAACTATTAATTTTTGGCAATACAAGACCAACAGCACTACATTAATGAAGATGGTCGATTTACAGCGGAATTCCTTTTGTAAGTTAAAAACACGAAACGGAAACCCAACAGCAAGGGCGGGCTTAAAAGAACTGACAAGGAAGCGCGACTGGCACCGAATCTTTCCGGTTAAAATGAATAAAACATCGACTAAAGAGTCTCTTGAAAACGTAGTTAAAGATAAATCTTTACCCTTGACAAGGCAGCTTTGTTTTGAAAATATTTCCGATCAAATTTTCAGACGCTTTGATCAACAAACAACTCGGGATCTAACGTTGCGCCAACTTCGACCATAGTTTGACAACAAATGACAAAATACATGGATACTTAGATAACTGAGATTTAACTGTACCGAACTACATTTTACTGAAGCTGTCAAAGCTATTGAAATTACAAAACCCTTTAGGATGATCAAAACTTATTCCAATCCACACAGTGAAATAGAAAAAAATAACTAGAACTCGATAGTGATGTTAAGAAGGCGAATTTGACAGACAGAAAAGGAAACTATCTTCAGTTCGCGTTACCCGCTGACATTCACACGTTACTCAGTCGCTAGCACTTCTCACGTTGCTTGCGTACATCTCACATGCTACACGCTAGCACTTCGCACGTTACTCGCGTACATCTCACGTGTTACAAACTAGCACTTCACACGTTACTCACGAACATCTCACGGTTTACAAACTAGCACTTCTCACGTTACTCGCGTACATCTCACATGTTACGCGCTAGCACTTCACACGTTACTCGTGTACATCTCACATTTTACACGCTAGCACTTCACACGTTACTTGCATACATCCCACATGTAACAAACTAGCACTTCACAAGTTACTCGCGTACATCTCACATGTTACACGCTAGCACTTCACAAGTTACTCGCGTACATCTCACATTATTTAGCACTTCGCACGTTACTTCCATACATCTCAGATGTTACACGCTAGCACTTCACACGTTACTTCAATACATCTTACACGTTACTCGCGTAAAACTCTTTAAAACATTGCAATCTAAAACATTCCGTTGTCATTACAGTTATATGAATTATATAGATTAAAACATGTATGCTTTCAAATAACTGCATATCGTTTTTATCCTCGAGTTGGTCATATGCGAACAGGTCCTGAGTTTGTACAGAAATTATTTGAGCATATTCCTTGTTAGTATTTACCAAAGCAACCAATATCCATTGTCGCGCGCTCTGATTGGCTCCCGTATCTTGAAATATCCGTGACTATTAGTTGATATTGAGGCGGTAGTCAAAATGGCGTCGCGTTACCCGTTAGTTATAGACGAAGAAATGATTGCTTTAAACGAAAAACCATTTCAAAAAACACGAAGAGGACATCAAGATTTGGCTTTTTGGTTTTAATGGTTAGGACAAATTTTTTTCTTTTAAAATTTATGTAAAATCCACGACGTTTATGTTCTTCAAAAAACCCTGAAGAATGTAAACGAAACTCAAATGTACACGAAGTGCGCGTGCTAGAAACAGAAAAAATTAAACTTAAATTTTGTCCTTTCTTTGAAAAATGAAGTGCATTTTATCCCCATCTTATGGTAAATACTAAAAAAACTATCCCCCTCAGGGTTGGTGTCTAGCTCTAGATGTATCCACCGCTGTTCACCTCCCCTTCTGGGGATAAGTGTTAAACATCGAAATTTTGTCTTTTTGGACGAATTTTAACTTGTCTTCAGATGTCTCTCTATTCTGGCTACAACACAGCTAGGAAAAAAGCTTACAGTTTATATTCCATTTTGTCTTCGTGAAGTGACAACAGGGTAGTAGGAGAGAATTAAGGCATGAGGCTTGCCTTAGGGACAACTGAAAAGCTCGTATAAACAGTACAAAACTCGTAACACAAGTCGTGCCGAACGTAAGGCGCGCCTTACTCTAGGCTGGGATTTCGAGCTGTCTTCATCTAAGGCGCGCCTTGCCTTTTGCGTGAAGCTTCTCGTCTAAATGGTTTGTCGCCTTATGCAAGGCACCAACATAAGCTGTGCATGCGTAGGATATGTATTGTTACCAAGGCTCCATTCGCCAGTCACTCGTACCGAGTCAAGAATCGAAATGGCAGCAGAGCGCAAACAGCAGTCGTCAGGGGAAAAAAGGGCAACTTGGACTCACTTAGAAGAAAAACAACTTCTTTCATTGGACGATTGAGTAGCAGACTTGTTAATATTTTTAACACATATGCGACGACTTTGAGTTTTTTTAACAGACATGTTTCGGCAGCGTCTTCTGCCTTTGTACTGACGTCAGTGCTTTAATGAATTTGTTAATGTATATATAGGAAGACAATACATAGTGATAGAATTTTGTGGAATGCAATGGTACGTGGCATGTAATATGCAATACAATTATCAAGCAAGCCTACTTACTTCAGGCCGTCAGTCGCTCGTCCCTCTCCTTCTTTTCCGTACTGGGTTCCAGCCCAGGGCGTGTCTTGTTATATACATAGTCGATTTTCTAAGAATGTGCCCTATCTATCGCCATTTCCTTCTTATTATCGTGTAACTCGGAGGTTCTTGTTGTCATATACGGTCCACAATTCTGCGTTGGTAACAGTTTGACGATCCACTGAATGCCAAGTATTTACCTTAAAAAGGCATTTGTTGATGAATGTCGGATCTTTGATTGTGGTGCACTTATTTGTTCTCCATGTTTCTGATCTTACGTTAATTAGTAGTGTTCCAGGTGTCAGCCGCCATTTGACGTATAAATACGAATTCACTTAGCTCTGACATTTCGGTGTACGGGCAAGGCGCCGATACATAACGCCGGGGACACACTAGGCGGTACATAACGCCGATCGCAATGCATTTGATCGCCTGCGAAATTCACAAACAATTGTGCCAGTGAAGCGTGAAGCACACAAAGTTAATTGTTTTCTGCTTTTTCTGTGTCGACACGCTTTGCCATTTTGGATTGGTTTATTGTAGAGGTAATTCGCTGCGACGAGCACAAAATTCGCAGGAAGGCGCACAACCAGCAGCGAATCTCTGCAAACCGTGGCGTTTTCAATCACTCGTGTCTGACATCCTACATATCGGCAATTATATACTGCAGTCGCTGTGATCAGCGAAACTTGCCATCGTAGTAGATGATTTCGCCAATCGCTGCATTCGCCCGAACTGCCGCGCGGGGGCGAGAAACGAATTTTTGACCGACAAACATGGCGACAGCCGAAGAAAGGTTTCACCACAGGCTTCCCAAACGTAAAATTCGACTTTTTTTTATTCATCTACGAGCCTTAGTACGACCGACTTCATGTACTTAGTGTTAGCTAATACGTAAGTAACACTGACCGTATAAGAGAATGTATGGGAAATTCTTTTGAATCTCTAAATACGAACAAATTACTATCTAGTTTGAAATAAACTTCAGTTATCTCTTATGTGTTGTCCTCATGTTTTATTCCGATTTTTTGCCATTTTGAGGCCGTTTGGCCGTGTTGCCAGTTGGGGAGAACAACATGTCTTCGAATATATGGCCTCAAAATTGCACAAACACAGGAACAAAACACATATAAAGACAACACATAAGAGGTAAGTGAAGTTTATTTCAAACTTGGTGGTAATTTGTTCGTATTTAGAGGTTCAAAAGAATTTCCCATACATTCTCTTAAACGGTCAGTGTACTTACGTATTAGCTAACACTAAGTATATGAAGTCGGTCGTACTAAGGTTTAAAAAAAGTCGAATTTTACGTTTGGGAAGCCTATGGTTGCTCGATATGCTTGACAATTTGGGTCGAGACTTTTGGCAATGATTTATTGGTTGAGCAGTTATATTGTAGCACTTCCTGGCTGTCACTATGAGCATTAATTTGACAAATCTACTATCCTTGTCAGTGTTATAAACTAGCAACGAAATAATCAATTCATTGGATGCACTGAATTTAGTGATAAACTCTAAATATGGCCCGATAAAGATTTAAGAATCTTACAGTTCTAAAACACGTGCGAGCAACAATTTTTAGTTTCGTATAAATTCCTCAGTTCTTCGAACGTACAAGACTCTAAATTCATCACAACAAAATTTCTGGTTGAACAAATTAGTCGTGCACGTTCTACATATTGCTTCAGTTCATAAATGCAGAAGAGCGAAGCCGAGAGGTGGGTGAGAGTCATTCATTGAGTTGCCAATTAGATAGACAACGCACACGAGGTTAACAAGTTATAAAATTTTGATGATCTAGCGCTTTTTTATGCAGCGACGTTTCTTGTGTTTTCCCAGCAAAGAAAACCCGGTTATTAAGACTTATAACAACAAACAACAGCAGTATTTTGTGCCAGTTCACAAATCTGACTCGTGGTGTAAAGTAAGATTTCGCGATAGTCACTCGACGGGCTTATACAGCATGTGCAATCGAGCTTTGGCCACGAACCGGCGATGCAAGATCGGGTGCAAAATCAAACAATTCTTTACGTGTTTTTGACCACTCAAGTCTTACTTTTCCTAAAATCATATCAAGAACATAAAACAAAATTCTAGACAACCTACTCTGAAAAAATCCGACTTAACAAAGCAAAGCTTACCTGCCATCTGCAGCTCCGGAGTAGGGTTTACAACTGAATGTTGTACTGTTGTAGAAATACCGGTAGTCGATGACGTCATGGCAAAGTGAGGAAGAAAATGGCGCTACCCCTCCCCCCCTTCACCCCGCACACCTTGGCACTAAAAATCTTTGTCGTGTGAAGACTTGAAAAGCATTTACACGTTCTCAAAGCAAATTAGAAAACAACTACACTCTTTTTTTTACTGAAGAACCTTTTTTATAAGAGCATGAGGCTGAAAATCGCAAAAATGCTGAGAAAAAGTGAACATTTATTTCTGATGATTTAAACCTATTGCAAATATTTCATAGTGTTATTAAAAATTTGCTTTTTGGTGGGCTTCTTGACTAAAGTTCGCTGATAACAATTTTACATCACATGTTTTTTCATTTACCGAATCGCAGTTCTTACAGGTATATCTCCGAGACAAACTGGCAAGAAAATCAGTACCAGCTACTACTACCATACCACGCAAATGTACCACATGCGGTATATGTATTATTTATGGAGTCTAAAATCATTAAAGATATTTTAAGAACATGTTTAAGAGCATTTTAAGCTAATATCCCGAAAATATTTAAGAAAGTTCAGCCTCAGTCGAAAAATTCGACGTTCTTATAAAATGAAAAGAGTATAGTAAGTTAGTCTAGTAAGTGAACGAAATGATCGATATCTAATATCAGAGAACTGTGTAAGAGGTATCGTACGTTCATAAACGCAATTCTACAATTCGTCTTTTTGGAAAAGTAACTTTGAGAACTCAGGCTCCGCATCGCATTGCGCTTGCGTTGGACCTGTTGCTTTATGTTTCATCCGATCTCTGTTCCTCAATGTACATCGTACTACCAATCAGCAACACACTCTACCATAACACATCGTACCCATCATGCTTTTCCATACAACTCCCTACCATACAGCATAACCCACCCTGAACTACACAAATATCAAATACCTATACAATGCGAACCATCTCCGTCATGAAAACGAAGATATCTTTCATTTTTAACGCAAGTTAAACCAAAAGGTTAGTTTGCCAGCAAATTCAATTCGTTTGTGGCAAATGCTCCGTGTTTCCGATAGTAATTCTAAAACTGTTCAAGACAAGACTTGATCCGAAAGGAAAGTTTTTCATTTTAAGTGGAGGAATCCGAACCAAACAAGAAAACTTACATCTCGATTCTTTGGCAAAAATTTGACTGTAATAATGCTATGGTAAACAGTACTGCCCGGTGCTAGGGTCTTAATAGGTAGGTTTGCCAAAGGACAATGCGACGACTTGACGTGTTTTACGTGCGCGCGCACTGCTCGAGGTCCCGAACCGTTGCGATGTACACGTCTCGTTGTGTTTATTTATTTTGCTTTCACTGTATACAAATGAAATAACACGAAATCGAACCGACAGTGAGGCACACTACAACAGGCCATAGGCCCCTACTCCCTGGGTGTTACGGGATGGGATTTCGATGTTATCGCGTAAACGTGACATCTTCTTCTCAGGACCTTGAGCTGTGCGCGCACGTAAACAGTAGTCACGTTGTCTTTACTAAATCTATGGTGGGGCAGCGTCTAAAACGTTCCGAGAGGGATTATCGGACAGCGTCCAAACTGTACAAAGAGATACATGGTTTGATTTAAGTAAGTTTGGCAGTATATAAAGCGTCACGACAAAGGCAGGGTACTGGTAGGTCAGGTTGGCTAAGTATAGTACCCAAACTATTTTGAGGGGAGTACGACAGGCTGGCTAAGTATATAGTATCCAAACTATACTGAAGGGAGTAGGGTAGGTGGTGTTTCATGCAAAAGAAATTTAAAATACCGCCTTAAAGAAAGCAAACAATGGTTTGCAAGCTTTCGAAAAGCACTGGATGAGCCCTATTGCTGTCACAATAAGAAAGTTAGAGTTGAAAATGACAGCAGCTCACTGATTAATTTCACCAACTATGCAGGATGGTTAATAAGCGTAAGTTAACAAATGCGACATGTGCAATGCGAGATTGCTTTCACTATGGTGGCTGAGCACCATTTCTCAAACTTTATTGTTTATCAACTAATCATGACTCAAATAATTCTAGATTTCTGGAGTTCCCTTTCGAGAGGACCCGTAAGTACTTGTTTAGATCGTCGCGACAGGGTACAGACAATTCAACGAGCTGCGTATGGTCAAATGAACATTCGCTGAAACGTCTAATAATAGCGGCTTATTAACTTGCCCTGTTTTATCTTCATTTTTTTCTGATGAAGAGAAACGTGTGATTTGGCAACCCACTGGCGTAAGATTCAAAGCAACTGGAAATCGTTCTCCTGTTCATAAGAAACTTTCGTATAGTACAAACAATACAATTTCTTATCAAAGAAACTTTTGCTGCTTCAGTTATACTATAAAGATCTTCACGAATCACTCTATCGACTGTCGAGCAGTCCCAAAGTCATGACTAGCTAATACAGTTTCTCCGCCGGTCAAATGTCAAGGAGTCAAAGTAAACGTTGCAACAATCCTTCTATACGATGTTTTAGTTTATAGCCTTAATTTTTGATCAGTTAAGTAAACAAGTTCACATTTCTTACTTCATCTACACGGCTCTACATAAAATCTACAATCTTACATTCGTCTCCATACAGTTCAATAACGCTTCCGAGTCGACACTGAAACACGTTTGTACATCAACCACATTATTTACTGCAACTCTTTTATTTGTAGTTACTTCAAAACGAAATGTTTTTATCTACCAGAGTTTGCAGCTCCTCATTTGTCAGAAACAAAAAACTGCTGTTATGGACAATTCGTTCAAAATCTAGAAAGCGTTCTTGGGCGGTTCTTATTGCTTGTTCTCTCGTCCGTGACTTGAAAGGTTTCAAAATTACAAGTTTGGCCTTTGGAACTAATTTGATCTTCACTATGTCTCGCGTTCAGATTTTACAACTCGGTTCCAATTCAGATGTTAATTCTTTTATCACTTTATACACTCATCTCTGACAAATCGTTGTTCCTGAAATCAGTTTGTGGGAGATTTTGAAGAGCCTCTTTGTACAGAAGTACTTTTTTTAGTAGTACACGCTTCTTCTCAGTGACGTTACGTTTTAGTTTAGAAGGGCACGGATGTTTTTAGGTGTGCTTTCATCGTTCAGGTGTTTTGTTGTGTACCTGAAAAGAGCCAAACATAATCAAACAGTCAACAATAACAAAAACAACTATTTATTCGTACCTTGGGAGATATAATAGTATTAGTTCAAAGATTCATGTAATTTCGGTTATGGGAATAATCTAAATTAACCATTTTTTATTCTATTTTTTTTTGTTAAAAATTATCTTCGAGCTCAGTTAAAGCACACTGAAAAAGTAAACATGATCGTTTAGTTGGTATGGGCCAACATAAATTGATTTTCCATATTCAGTGGTTTGTTTTGTCATTTGATTTAATTCCCACTTTCTCGTTTAACGAATGCCTTATATTGTACGAGTTATGTAAAAAGACTTATTAAAGCAAGCTTCGTTTGGTAAATTGGCTGTTCCAGGTAAAGTTAATAGTGTTTAACTTTACTGACCTTAATGCGTTAATAAGTCCATCTACACTGCCCTGCGGCTGCTCTCGGAGAACTTTTATCGATGCTTTAATCTATAAGAAAAGGACAAGAATATGAGGATAACAATCAAACACAATGCCATTAACTAATGGCGATAATATCCATTCTCGGCTTTCATCTAGCCAGATAGAACCAAAATGTTCACCACGGTCCCTAATAAAAGTTAAACCAACCCCTGGTTAGCCCAGATGGGAAGGCACCTTTCTGTCGTGTACACAAGTACGTCATGCAGATGGCTCGGGTTCGATTCCCAGTTGGTAAAGCAAAGTCTTTCGTGGTGGAGGCCCTGGATTTGATTCCAGGTGACAGAACTTCACTCATGATTTTGAAATAACTGAGAAGGTGCTACTTTTGCTTGAACATCTGCAAACGCTCAAGCATCTTCTCAGACAAGGGTGTTAAACCATAGGCCCTCAAAATACTATAATTGGAGAGAGTAGTAAAGACTGTAAGTTTGAGCCTTTTTGGTATGATGTTAACTTTCTAAAGAATATCTTTTTAAGTCAGTGTTTACACACATACGAGTTTATAGCCAGAGATACTGAGCCATAATGGCAACAACTTTTTTCAATGTTAACAATATAAAGAATTTATACCTCGGACGGGGAGCTCATTACCACAAATCTGAAACACGATGATTATTCTCATATTAAACTCATAAATATAAGTTCGTTTTGTACTCATTGATCAATTTCAGTTTTTGATAACAAAATATTGATTTTCTTTGTTGTGTAAGGATAGAACAGCTGTCAATAAACTGGTCGTGCTGAAAGACACACTCATAGAGGTTGGTACTTACATCAATATTTGAAGACTTGTGAAAAGCTCCTACGGCATGGACATGGTCGTACAAAATAATAACTCCCACCTGTTGAATTAGCAAGCATTTTTTATCTTACAGTTCTTTTAATCCTTCTAAATTCTAAAAATCAAACCTACTAAAAAATAATTCAGTTCTTGCTACGAATATCTATCAAGTTATCAATTATTAATTATCAATAAAATTAGTTGCCTAAGTAAATTTTCCCGTCATTGTACTCTGAAGTCAACACAGTAGCACTGGTAGTATAATGGTTGGCATACCTGCCTTTAGACTACAAGCAGTCCCCACTTTTCCTCTTAAGTTTGTCAAGGCCACTACAAATCAAAATGGTAATCACAAAAGAACTGGGGCTAAGCCAAACAAACAAAGAAGGGGGGGAGGGGGAGGAGAAGTAAGTATAGTAATTTGGCAGCCAGACTTGTTTCTATCTTTACTCCCAGAGCCAGCTGGAAGTGTCGTCACTAATCACATGTTTGTTCTTAAAATAGCAATACCGGAAATGCACTAATATGTAGTGATGCATCAAGACCCTAGTGGGAGTTGTACACCCTTACCCTGTTTCTTTAAGGGTCAAAAAAAATTAAAAAACCCTTGTGAGATGATATTTAAGATCAATTTATATTAAACGCATGAGAAAATATAAGAACCTATTTTAAGAACTTTGGCAGTCCAAGTTTATTTTAAGTACCATTAAAATAAGAACCCATTAAGGCTTAATTAATAAATAGATCTGGGTTCTTATTCACATGGTTTTACTGTCTGTATATTAGGCGAGTTTCAGTTGACATCATTGTTTACATTCTGCTCCATTAGCACACAACTTAAGTCGTAGAAAAAACAGAGATAATAAACAACGTTTGTCAAAATTAATGAGTGACTGAACTTTCAGTTCCATAAGTGTAGTTTCAAAGAAGAAATTACCACTCAAAAATATGCAATAACAGCTGGAGGCAAAAATGATAATGAGCCAAAAATTCTTTGTAAAATTTCCAATTTTTAAAACCATCTCTCGGAAAATTACCAAGCATATCAATCTCATATTTTCAGAAGCTTTGTCTCTGTAGTTGAGTTAGAAAGAAGAGTGCATATGCTAATGAGACAAAAATTGGAAACAAAAACTTGCCTATAGTACAAGGTATGGCAAGGCATGGGAGCCACAACCATTAACTAATAGAAAAAACCATGTGTCAAAAGATCTAACAATTATTATTACCATTATCATTTGAATTATCAATAACATTACTGTGATTGTAACCTTACCATAGGAACTAATGAATGTACCACTATCATTAATTTTTTTTATTAAAGTAACAGTAGAACAAAGAGATGAAAGAACCTACCATTACACGAAGACAGAATAGTACAGTTTCTTGATTTTGAAATCGTGTCGAAAATTCCCTGTAAAAAATAAAATACAAAAAAGCTTTACCCAAGCATTATTTAATGTTGATCTTTAAAAAGTCATTGACACTTCACTACCAACCAGAAAATTATGAATGAAACCTGAGCAACCTTAAAACAATAAAAGATCAAACATTTCTTTTCTGGCCTGTCTTGTTGCCTTGCTTCTTCAATCTATTTTAGGTTCAAAAATTGTAAAATGTATGTTTTTGAATACGAAGGTACTTTTGAAGAAAATGGTCAAACTTTCGGCTTCTATAAGTATGCCTCAATCATGAGAATCATATCTCTCTTTATAAAGAAATAAGTTTACAAATTGCATGAAGAGAAAACATGTCCCTACATGTGAACGAGAGACTGTGGTATTAGTACAGTAATAAGTATTACTGAAGCGCTGTCAAAGCATGGGAGCTTCAGTATTGTCTAACTTTATCTTCTGTTTTAGAATGCTTTATCTTTATGATTGAATATAATTTTTATGTTCAGCTTCTCTATGTACTTCAATATGGTTGAATCAAATGTGACTATGACTTGTTGCTTAGTGACTCGAGTGAACTAGAGAAAATTATTTTTTATCTTCTTAAAGTGGTTCCTGGGCAAGAGTTGTGAAAAAAACTAAGGATCTGCTTCTCTATAGCTTCTGTTGAGTTTTCCATGATATCTTGGCCTTTAAACACATAAATCATTAACTTACGAACACTGTTCATAAAGATGCCACTTACGGGTTTTCTATCATAATTCTGCAGAGGTTTGCTAGAGTGCTTAAACAATCTGTTGTATTTTCTATAGGAAGTGTTTTGTTCTGCAAAGGAATTTAAAGCAAGTTCAAATTAAAACTGAAGAACACAAGGTTTGTACTTTAAACGACCACAATTAATCAACCAAACACACCCACCCACACTGTGATTCTAAAATTTTACCAAAACACTGCACAACAGTTTGAATGACGTGTCTTTTGGAAAAAGAAAATTATAAATATACTGGTATCAAAGTGTATCAGGTGCAAAAAAAAATTACTAAGCAAAGGAAAAAATTAATGTCTGCACATTGTGAACTACACCAAGTTAAACAATGTGTTCTCATGAATTCTGTCTTAAACTTTCTAAGCACTCTTCCCCAAAACTGTAATTCGAATGTGTTTTATGGCATCCTACCTTACTAGCTACATCACAGTTTTTACAAAACTTGCCAGTTTGAAATTACCTTCCCTGACCCCTGAACCCTCCCCCTCCACCACAAAAAACTATTCTTGTAACTCTAACCCATACTCAAATCATCATTTTTCATGTAGTCAGCTAGCCACCAGAGACAAAGATTTGGTAGCCCAAGTGTAAGTTTTAGTAGCCACATATATTGGTTTTCAACTTGTAATCCATACCACGTCTACATCTGTAGCTGTATGTGCAAGAATGGTTACATTTGTTTCCAGATGTTTGTCCAGGAAAACAGATATTAAAGCTCCATCTAATTATCAAATTGTTTAACAAAGGTTCCGCATAATCTTGTAGTAGCCAGTTGGCAACAAGTTCTAAAATTCTAATAGCCAGCATTCAATTTTTTGGTAGGATTGGCCACCTTAGGTGGCAAGTTCCACTGTCTCAAGCTAGAGTAGACCCTTGAGAAGTGCAGTGGGGAGGAACCCTCTTCAACTTTGAAAAATTTCCCGGGACTTTAATCAACAAACCCCCTTTCCTATAGAGTACCCTATCGAGCATCTTCTGGACTTCTAAATTCTAAGATAAAAATCATTGCTACTGAGCACGGTACCTCTGTGACAAACTTTGTTGTCGCATCACTGAGAGTTTTTAATAAAGGTGTTGGGTATGCATAGAACAGTGACATTCTATTTGCCATCTCATTTGAGACTTCAATGGCTGCATCATCATCCTTGAAAAAACAACATCAATGTGTCATTAAATCATTCCCCAACTTGAGATTATAAAGTGTTTTTCAAACAAAACCCTGATGATATTTTTTTAGTCAAATTTTAAAATTTGAACATTTTAAGCCTTTTATTCTGTATTTTACCATTTTTAAAGCAAACTTGTGTCAAATAGTAAGTCATTGTATTTTAATCATTCCAAAACACTTCCACTAGTTCTACTTCAAACTTCTTCAATGGCTAAGAACTAAACAATTAATCAAATAAAGTGAACTCATATCGAATTAACCCAAATAATTCTAACCCTTTGACTACTGAACCATTCGGGGCCCAGTTCCCCGTTGTTCCTGGATCAAAACGGAGGAGCTACTCATATTTAAACCCCTAATCAAAACATATATGCGCAGTAGAAATTTCGCTTGAATTGTGCAAGAATAATGACACAGATCAATAGCCAGAAAAATTGTTTTTATTATTTTTTACTTTTCTTTACACAAAGTAAGT
>JAOBRD020748143.1:0-14078 GCA_027575215.2 Hydrozoanthus sils
AATTTTTTACTCAGTTCATCGGGTGGTAGAATTTTTTACTCAGTTCATGGGGTGGTAGAATTTTTTACTCAGTTCATCGGGTGGTAGAATTTTTTACTCAGTCGTGGCCGTGATTGGAGGTTTCTGTGCAAGATCTATTCCAATTTAGTACAGAACCCTGTCATTTTTCCAGGCATCTTTTCATGTTCATCATTTTCTTGTCATTTCCATTCAGCACCCTTGATGTTTTCAGGGTGGCAGTCTTATTATCATAATGAAAATTGTAGTTAAAAAGTAGAAAACTGTGGTGTGTTTCTATAACTCTATAAAAATTTTTCTAGTTCTTGAGGATTTTGAACGACTGCTTGAAACAATGTAAGTCTGAGCAAAAATAATCAGTTAGGTTTCATTGCCTGTTGTCATAGTACTTGTTTTGTAACTGACCAATCACAACACAGATCCCAGCAACAATTTTTGTTATATTCTGTAACAGGGAACCTCAACAAAACTAGTCCAAAGATCAACTTTGAATTTAATCTGTTAATAGAGCCATTCTTTGATTTTACCAGTTTCTCAGTTATTTTCTGTTGGTGATCTTATTACTAGGGTTTTATTGTATAGCAATAATTATTGTTTCTTGAGTCCTGGGAATCCTTGAACTTGATGGTTTGGGGTTCCAGAAGTTTTCAAGAAATCTCATAAATCTGGATTTACAAAGTTAAAATTCTTAATCTTTATCCCAGAGATGTATTAAAAGTTTAAATGGATTTGTAATTACAATAAGAGTGACCATCCATGGGATTTTGTACATTAACGCTTTGGAGCTTAATGGGTTGAAACTAATGGGTAGCAAACAGTTTTTCTAACAGTTTGAATGCTTTCCTTAATGCTCTTAATGGGTGAGCCGAAATTTCTAACTGTTCGCCTTAACACTCTAACAGTTTGCCATAATGTTCTAAGGGCTTTTTTATTTAACGGTTTGACTGAATGTCGATCTAACGGTTGTAAACCATTAAAACATTAGATGAAACAATCTTATCGAATGAAAGCTCAAATGCTTTGAAATTAAAAGACAACGAATGATGGTTTAGCAAAAGGTTATGGCCATTACTTGCAAACATGGATCATTCAAACGAAAATTTTGTTTTGAACAAAGTGTCAAAAATCATTTGTTTAGCACTCACCAGAAATTCGAGAAATGGCAAAGATATGCACGTACAGTAATTGGTCTTCACAAGAATTTAGAAGCTCTCGTTTCAACTCAGTTTTTTCAGCTTTAAAGCTCAGATAAAACTTTTGGCACTTTCATTGTTTATGGAAGTTAAAAGATCAAAAGTCACAATTATACCAAGAAACAAGTCAGCTAGCCTGTCAGCTATTGCAGGTCAATCCAAGGTCAACAGACAATAGACGGCTGAATTTCGAATACTGATAGTTTATCACTGCCATAGCCCATTTACAGTTGCTTTTGAGGACAAACTTTATAAAATACTCAGGCTACGATTTTCTCGTGCAAAGATTTAAGACAGCGTGCTACTTTGGTGAGAAATTTTAAATTGCCATGGCACGGGAAACTAAGTCGTTCAAGAAACTTGTTGTTGATCAATGATCAACATTTAACAGGTTTCCAAATCTCTAGGCAAAGGTTCAAGAAAATATGTTTTAGACTTTGATTGAAAATATTAAAAAAAATTATTCTTTCTGCTTGTGAAATAAAACCGACAGCTACAAGAACTATAGGGAATACTTCTGCACATTATAATGAACCGTGTGAACAACCCGCATGCTGCTACCGTCTTCAGAAACAACAGGTTAATTAATATGTATAAATATTGTAGTTCTGAATTCAATGAGAACAGCCTTAAAAAATCATTTTCAATTCCAATTCCTTGAGCAAAAAGTGGCTGGATTTGAATCTTTTTTATATATGATTGTGTCTTTGTGTTGATCTTTTTGTGAATTCAGATTCCATATTTATGGTCAAGTAAAGTTGTTTTTGTGTTTCACTGTCAATTTGCTACCACACACACATGCAGCAAATCATGAAAAAAAAGAAACTGTTCCTGTAGCAGGATTTTAATGGTGTTTTCATGAAGCAAAACCCTAATAAGATAAGTGTCAGCTTTTTAGTTCCAAGTTCATGGTCTGTATCATTCTCAAAGCTTGAACCTGCAGGTAAAATTACAGTCAAATAGCTGGTTCGTTGTCGGTTGAAGAAAATGCTTGGATGTTTGCCAGTAGTATTGCAGTGTTCAGAACGTACAACCGGAGGAGCTCATTCAGAAAAACCATGGATGCACAACAGTGACTTGACAAAACTTGTACCACATCATCTAACAAAGTAACAGCTTTCTTTTTCATACTGTATCTAATGCTTTAGTTTGAATATCTAATGTCTTTTCTAACGCTTTAAACAACCTGAGATAATGCTCTAACAGTTTGCCTTAATGCTCTAACCGTCAGCGGTAAAATTCTAACAGTTTCCTTAATGCTTCTAACGCTTTCTCAAACTGTTTTAACACTTGCTTTATGGTTTTAGCCATTTAACGGCCCTTAATGGGAAAGAGTTAATGTACGAAATCCCATAGTTGGTCACAAGTTTCTTAATCTATAATCTGAAATTTCAAAATGGCATTTTTATTGGAGGAAAGAAGATTGCATAAAATATCATCAGTTTTGCATTAACACAATCCCTGATTGTTACTCTACTTCATCTTTTTCTCACTCATGACCAAAGTGTATGTGTTACTACAGGGGGAGTGCTCCGCTTGCTTGCCTCAATGCAATGCTTCACCATCATTCGCGGCTAGATACTGACCAGTTCTATAAAGTGGAAGGAAGAGCAAGCTGCTACGGCATAAATGTGAGATTCTGTTATTGTAGGTTTAGTTCATTGTGGTTTAACTCAGAACTAATGGTTAATTCATTGATTGGATATTTTTGCAGGGCTAACAGTGAATAGGTTTAGTGAACTAACTGTATTTTTTGTTACCTCCTGGCCAATGAAGGCCAACAAAAAGAGAAGCAACATGAAGGAACTAGCAGCTCAGTTTAAAACTGCAGAAAAATAATTAAGTTAGAAACCAAAAAGCTTTCATATCAAGCTAGTGCTAATGCTTTTTTAACTATAAATTACTTTTGAAAGAGATTGTTTTAGATTGAAACCCCATTTACACTACAGAAAAAATGGCTAAGCAAGATAAATTTTGGTAGGGGTAAAAGTCAATTTTATTGAGGTAAGTATACATCGAAAAAGGAAAATGTCAAAACATTGTCCTAAAAACCAAAAGGTAATTACAGTTTACACAGTCTAATTCATCCCTTGCTTGAAGGATAAAAATTTTACCCTTGCCTTAGTGTATTTTCTGCCATGTAAATGGGGTTTTAAAGTCAGCTATACATTTTTTGGATGTAACTTTTTGTCAAACTCTGTTTCCTACCTAACAGAATAACAGAATTTCGTATAATTTTACTTAATTTTTGTGTTATCCAATTTTTTGTGTTTTAACCCTTTCTTATGTTTGAGTTTGAGATGACATCCAGTTTGGAAAAAAAATCAAAACTCATTCTAAATTCCTTGTTAGACTGTTGGCAGCAGTTTTAAAATGACATAAAGCCTTTCTTTATTTTATGCATTAAAAAAGTTCAATTTGATATTATTTTAAATAGAAATAATTTGTAAATAATTTTGTGGTCTTTTGTTGTTCCAGAAAAACTATGTTCCACCAGCATCTGGCAGTGAACAGGGTCTAGGTATGTTGCTTTAAGTCAACCAGAGAAAAAAAGCTATCAATTTTTTTTTGTTTCTATTAGAGAGTGCATATGAAGTGAAAAATTTTACTACTTCCATGGATAGACCTTGCTAAATGAGGAATAGCAGTGAAAAAAATTGTCCAAATCTTTTATGGTTATTTTTCGACCTAAAGAGCTTTTATTTTATATAAAAAATCAAGAACACAACCAATCTCAATGTTTTTTTAACATCCTATTTTTCAAACACTTTTAGTAGATAAAAACATTGATCTGTTAGTTTTATTGGCACTTTAACACATCATAGTTACTGGTATAATAATACATATTATATAACTTAAGTAAGAAGGGCTTATTTTAAACACAAAACCAAATGAATGGAATTTTATTTTATTGATAAAATCTTAATATTTAAGCTTTTTTATATTTGAAAAATAACTTCAATGTTACTTTTTAGGGCAAGAAAAGAAGCTGTTACTGGCAAACTCTGAGCAAAGTAATTCAAGGTCATGCTCAAGTTCAAGTTCACAGGAAGATTTGACCAACTGCAGCCAAGCAGATGCTAGCTCACCCTTCAACTCAGCTCTGCCTTCGATTTCAACACTTGTCAACTCACCAAGTACAGTTCACAGTGGTGAGAGAAGTGACTGCTGTAGCGAAATGTCCTCAAGTGTTTCAGATATTGCTGATATTCAGTCAATGAATATTACACCAATACAACACCAAGCTACAACCGGAGAAAACCCAGAACTTAAATTAACCAAAGATGGCAGGCCCCAAAAGAAGAGGGGACCAAAACCAAAACCGTTTGCGCAACAACCTAAGAGAGCTAGACTATCTGCTTCAAACAACTTTAAAGCCAAGCCCTTAGTTCAGGTGTATAATAAAACTAATCTTTCCAATGCAACACTGGATGGTTGTCAAGAGAGCAGTTTCTCAGAGGTTCGAATATATGTAACTTACCAAAATAATTGGTTTTCCATTGCTGAGCTTAATGCAAGCATTTTATATTAATCCTTAACTTCTTAACCTTATCCAACTAGAATTATTAGAAGTCAAAGTCAAAATCTCAACAAAATTACAAACTTCGGAATTTGTCAAAGCAATAGACATTATTTTTCAGAATCTACTTGTAAAGACAAAGAAAATGAATGGTCACTTTGTAGGTTTTCAAGCAGTGGTTTTGAAGTATAGAATAATCTTCTTTCCTGTGAAACTGTTTTTAGCAAGATAAGTCACTGTTTATTTTTATTCATAACATGTAAAGAGTCAGAAGCTCGTTTTTTTATATTCATGTGTTCAAAAACATTTTAGAAACAACTGACAAAGAATCAAGAAAAAAGCAACCCTTCATCAGTATCCAATGGTCTTTGTGAGAAGGGTTCATTTAATGCAACCATTCAGGATACAGCAGTAAAGAGCATGACCAACTGGCAGATCATGGCATCCAAGGTTTGTAGCTTGTTTATAAGTGTTCAGTAGGTCCTGGGGTTCATAACAAATGGATGAAGCTTCGACTCAGAAGAATAGATCTTTGTACTCTCACAAGAGTAGAGAGAAAGCTTAGTCTAAATCTAAGTTACAGATACAAAGCATAACAGCATTCATAGAAGGTATATTCATATTGGGAAAACAATGTTTTACACAAATGATTAGTGCAACTATCATTCAATTGCATCATCATAGTCATCACCCTCTTTATGTCAACATCCACAACATATGAGAAAGACGTTGCATGGTCATCCCATTTACTCTTGGAATTGGCTTTGAGGTCATAGAGTCCATTTCCAAAAAGATTTCTTAAGAAGACTCCTTAATCTTTGGTAGTCCAACCTGAAAATGTCAACAAGTATGGATAAAGTGTATTGGTTTGATGTGCCAGGTGAGTGACAAAGTAAACAGCAAAGCTTGTGTGTTCTCATAGTTTGATTCCTATCCACTTTCCACAGCAACCAAGGAGATACAAGAAAATGACTGTTGGTAAGTACCTGTACTTGACTTAACAAACAGGAATTATTTATTATTTTGCTTAATTGTAGGTTTCCAGATAATTATATGTACTAGATGTTCATATCGCCCCATGATAAAACTACAAAATAATCAAACAATTTCTAAAAATGTCTGTGAATGGTTCTATTACAAAGTCCATTTTTGCTATGTCAATAATTATCAAATGGTGTAAAATTTTTAGTTTCATAAACATACAATGATATAATCTTTGCCCACTAAAGCCCATAAATGTTTAGTAATAAATATTTTTGTTATCCATGATTTAAGATCCAGCCTCCAATGCCCCAAATCATGACTGTTGATTAAAACAAAATTTAGAAGACCTGTTTTTTTCCATCTTTAGCAAAGTTTCTTGTATTTTAATCCTTAAAATCCTATTTTCCTTTTTTAAACAACTATGCTGCTTGACACGCAGCTTCTAATGAAACTAAAAGAAAGGCTAGAATCAAGTCAAAAAGATATTAGTATGAATAAGTGCAGAATTCAAAACAACTGAGTTTGAATCAAGCAAGACAAAAAAAGTATCTAGAATGGGGCAAAAACCAAATGGAATGGACATTCCAATTTTTATTTTGAGTTAGCAGAAATTTTGAAATACTTCAACATCATTTTTTCTGACCCCATTACATCTTTAGTTGTTGTTTGTGGGAACTAATTTCATTGATAGCTTTCTTGTTGGCGCTCCTTTTTCATAGCTGCTCAAATCAAAAGAACAAGAGAAGGAAGAATAGATTTGCAAAATCCAGATTCTATTTTGACAAGTATGCCTTTGCGGGTAAGTTGGAAGTGTACTTGTACCTTATCCTGCTGCATTTCTTAAATTAAAAGTCGTTAAATCTCAACAAAACTATCAACTTCAAAATTTCTTGAAGCAATAGACATTTTCAAAATCTACTTGTAAAGACAAAGAAAACGAATGGTCACTTTGTAGGTTTTTAAGCAAGCTTGTCTGTGGTCAATCTTAACATTTTTTATGAGGCCTTCTTTACACACTTCTGTTTCCTAAAAAAGGTAATGTAAAGTGGTGCATTTATATAGTGCCCATGATGTGCCCCGGACCCAACATTTTTGTCTCGGCAGTGTCCACTGAATGTGTCAAGCTTGCATTGCAATGTGTTAATTAGATTTTTGAAAACTAACACGGCCACTCTTTTGTATTGCACTTTATCTGTCAGCATAACCTTTTACTGATATGCAATATACCGACTCCATCATGAAATGACTAAAGCGTTCAAATGTACGGCATATTTAGAATCAACTGCTGGATCATCTTGTTCGCTTTGTCCAATATAGTTTCAAATCTGTCTCTGATGTTCCAAAGGGTATTCTCTTCAAATCTCGACGAAGGTGTTGTATGATGTGCATTAAACGTAAAGGTGTGTCTTGTAGTTCCGCGAAAATTTGGTTTAACAAATTTTTTTTGATAGATCAAGAAATGATAATAAGGGGATTTGATTTACCAGTAAACAATATATGTAAACAAACTTGAAGCATCTTTCGCTTTATTTTTATTCTTTGCTTTTCAGCGTGGTGTGTATTTTTTATGCTTTATTAAGAGAATATTTTGGGTTAAAGTAGATAACTTCTGTGTCCCTACCCCAATGGATAAAGCACAGTCCAGGCAACTTCCGGAGGACTGCTGAAACGCCTGGATTACCATAGCTAGAGCAGAAACTGATAAAAATATAGGCAAGTTGAATACTTTCTCAATGTTGAAGCTTGTTGAGCGGAATGATTTAAACAAGGATAAACTGAAGTTAAATATTTACAGTCAATTATACAATGAGGCTGAACTGAAGAGGAGTACAGGCTGTGTCTCATAAGAATGAGACCTCAAAGCAGATTAGCCAAAATTTAAGAAAAAGCAGAGGCTCGGGCTCGATAGGTATTTGTTTTTCTTAACTTAACTCAGTTTCGATCTTTAACTTACTTTTAGTACAGAGTGAATAAAAAAGATTCGCAAGGCAATCAACTTTCAGTCGTCTGGTCATCTGAGACGAGTTAGTTTGGCTTGTGGCGATTAACTTAGCAAAAGCTCTTGTCCACACAGACAAGCAGAATTTGTTGATCAGTGTATTATATAATGTACATGCATTGCAATAAAATTAAAGAATTCTGCCATTCAAAGTAGCAATCACAGTGCGTTTATTTTCTATCTTGAGACTTCTGTAAAATATATTTCACATTTCACTTCTCTCGCGTACGTGCTTGTTGAAACAACTTTCATGCCCACACACAATGTAAATGTGGCACATGCATGATTTGAACGAGTCTTGATCATGCTCTTTTTTTGTTTGCTGCATGCATTCCTTTTTTTATTTAAAAATCTTGATGCGTTCACCTGTGGACACCAAGTTCGAAATTCATAACACAGGACGACTTTGAAAAACATTGCAGTGATTTCGTAAGCAACTCGATTCCTTCTAGCAAAATACAAGCTTTTGCGAATTTAGCTATTAATATGCCCAGTATAGCTTTCGATTCTTTTATTAAGATCAAGAATTTGAAATCAAGATGTTTTTCTATTGATAGTACTCAAGTTCCACAAACCTTGCAAGGTTTTCGCACTGAACGATCGCAAGAATGATTTCAAATTGTTTCCTTGCTAAGAATAGAACAGAAGTGAAACATACAATTATGAGAACACTTTAGCTTCTCAATGCGTGAACATGCACTTCTTTGTCTGCGAATTATGGCATTTTCAATAAACTGAATACTCATACACTGTATTCACAACTTTTTTGATCAGGCATCCGTCATCATAGACAGGCTTTTATTGAACTTTGAAATCACATGCTGTTGTGATTTGTGTTCAGAAACTTTTGAATCAGTTATGGAATGATATGATATTTTAACTCATTCTCCCACATGGGATTTTCAGAGTAAATTTTTTTCGCTAACTAGACTGTCTAAGCTGTCTAATCTAATACAAGGTTTCTAATAGTTGATAAAAATTTAAAGGAATAATAAGCAATTGAAAATTTGTACATGTTAAAATGTAAACTTGTCTAACTACACTGTCTAAGCCGTCTAGTTTAGGTCCATGGTAGAAAAAGGAGCATTGGGCAGTGGCAGTTCGGTAACGAGGATTGTTGATGTGCATGTTATTTCTTGTGTTATAATTATGAATGGTATGACGGAATGATAGTTTATCTGATAAGTAGGAAAGTGCTTGGTTGTTGAGGCATTTTAAAATCATCACTGCATCTCTTACTTCTAATAGTTGCTTTACAGTAAGCCATCCCAGCTTATTCAGAATAGGCGATATGTGGTCAAACTTCCAGGTTTCCGTCATAATTCTGGCAGCAAAGTTTTGGATCAACTGTAGTTTTCTTATGTTTTTCTTGGACATGCCTGTCCAGACTGTCGAACAATAAAATAATTTACTAAAAACGAGTGAGTTTAACATAATATTAAGCGATTCCTTCGAAAACAAGTGTTTTACCCTACCAGTTCTATTACTAAATAAAATGTATGATCTTCAGCGAGAGGACATATTTGTTATAATTTCTAGTGTTCATGCCTAAATTCTATGCAAAATTCTAAGAAGCAACATATTTCTTAAGCAATACATGGGACAAGTGAAATTTCCTTTGGACAAGTGGAATTCAAATCTCACTTGTTCCCTGGACAACTTAGTGGGAAAAAGGAAAAGTTGTTTACCCTGATTCGCAATTTTTTCTTTTTTAAAGATTGTCGCCATTGCATCAAATTATATGCTGTACACATATATTTGCCCCAAAGTTAGTTCCTTATTGTAAGTGTATTGCAGTACTTTAGGCTTTGTTTTCATTCACCTCAAATTATACACTGCACAGCATATTAAACATGTCGTTTTACAGGTATATGCACATTTTTAATAAGCAAAACACTGAGTTGCATGATAACCTTTGTTTAGCATGATTTGACATGCTAAAGCTTTTGTTAAAGAAGTGTGTTAAATCTCTCATTAAGCATGCAATATAACTTGTCAGAACCGTGCAAAATTACTCGGTTAAACTGTGCAAAATTACACGACAGTGCTCGATAAATCAATAACAGCCAGTCACTCAAAGATCGTGGCATAGCAGTTTCATTATCGGTCAGGTTACAAACGATTTCTCTTCAACTCACTAACACACTGAAACAATGTTATAAATTGAATATAAACTAAGATAATTCATAAAACAACAAAAAGGAATTCGAAACCAGTAGATTGCTGTTTACATGACTCTGATCGTGCCCCTTCAAGTTTTGAAAATAAAATCAGATGGCGTTTCATTGAATATGAATTTTGATTCTTTATAGGTTTATTATTTGTGTTTCAAAAGCCGGACAATGTAACAAAACCCGTGAATTTGGATGATCAGCCAAAGTGTTTTAACAGCTTATTGTTTTCAAATTTTAAAACTTGGAGTTTACTAGAAATGGAAATAGTCTCATCCACAACCACTCAGGTGGAATGACCACAAAAAAACCAGCCAAAATGTTGTAAGTTTCAAAGTAGTTATTGCAAATAAATTTCCAAGGGTATTTTATCATTTGTTATAATTTGAACCTTTTTTAGATATAAAAAAAGGTTATGACAATCTACGAGTCAAAATAGCTTTCATGATGAGCAATGAGCAGATTTTGCTCCGAGAATATTAGTCAAGCTGTCCTGTCGTCACTTCTATAAAGCATTCGTTTAATGGCAATCAAATTTTTGTTTTTGAGTGTATGCATTTGACCTTCTTGACATTTTTGAACTTTGAGTTTGATTTAGATTTGAATTCTTCCAATTTTATCTACTCAAATTTCGAATATAACATCCAAATTTCTTGCAGTTGTGCTTCTTGAATTCATTATAAAAAGCGCTGAGCCAATTGTCACTTCAGGATTGTAGAAAGTTGTTACAAGTTCGATTGATATTCTAAGCTACTTTACGCCTGATCGTTGCCGTACTTTTGGGCAATGCCATAACACATTTAACTTTTTTTGCTGATTGTAATTGCAAATGTTGCTTTACATGAACTTCTTTAATATCAAGGTTTTTGCAAGAAACAGTTTGGCATTCGCGATGTTAAAAGTGAAAGACTTGCATTTATGCTAATGTACCGCACGACACGGAAAAATACTGCCGGCAGTATGTCTCGTTTCACTGTATCTTGCTTGTTGAAAACAGCGGAAATAAGAAACAATGTTAAGTAAAAATTTGACAGTGAAAGATGAAAATACTTTGCTAAAAAAACAAATTTTTGATTGGACAGGATAAGTGTTGAATAACTTTGACGATTCACTTGGTAAACAAGAAGTTTGTCGACTTGTTTATTTCTTACATCGATAAACAGACAAATTGCATGCCATGTAAGCTAAAACATTCGACATCAGCGGTGTAACTGGTGTGCAATTTTGCATGCTTGCCATTTTGCTTACTGAGTGTGTCATTTTACTCACTGTTTTGTTTTTTCCAATCTTAACACGCTTCTTTGTTAGAGCTTTGTTTTCACTGTGCAGTATCGAACAAAGGAAAATTTTAATGAGCCATGTGCTGTTGAGAGGTGCTACCATGTTAAAAGAAGTTTCCTTTGTTTTAGCGTGCTTAACTACTGTGCCCATGTCATTGCTATCATCTTACCTGTTTTCCCATGGAGGGTCACATATTCTATATAAGCTAGTTCCTTACAATGTTCATGTTTTGCAATGACTTTGGTTGGTTCTATTCAGTTTTTTTAAAATCACACATAGAAATAAGAACAATTTAATGCTTAAATCGCAAAGAAATTGAGAGCATCGAACCACATCCAAATTTACTAGTTCTGGCGAGTCTATTGTACAGGTAACAGGTAACAGGTTACAGTTTTTGTCTCAATTTAAAGTGGAACGTGTGGAACTTATTTTGCCTGCATGCATTACATGCTACACTGTTAACTCAAACCATTGTACCATTTTAATTTAACAATCAAGCAAGAAAAAATTGAATAAAGCTGTCAGTTTTTAGCAATAAAATGTTTGTTTGTAAGCTATTGACTTTCTTGATTTTAATTTGTAATAAATTCTGAGTCAAACTTCCCAAAAAACTCTTGTGATTTCATTTTTTTTGCAATATTGTGGCACAGCGTTCAAAAAGTGTGTTGATCGAGTGTATTCTTGTCAACACTAACAGCTTGGCAAGTTTTTTGTTTCCTTGTTGAAACTCAAACTCAAACCAGGCACATACTTTGTTGCATATTTAACTCTGCCATCGTGAAGAATAAAAAATTAGTTTGAACCATTTTTATTCAACAATCAAGGACAACTGTCCACGCATTTATGGAGAATCTTTTGATAAGAAATTTTTTCATTTTGCTTCAAGAGTCTGTCATTTGTCTGTCTGCAATACAATGTTTGTAACTGTTTGACCTTTTGACTTTTCATTTGTAATTAATGTTTACATATAGTCTTGTGCTTGCATCTAATCAAATTCTTAGTTGAATTTTCCAAATTCTTGCATTGTTTTTCTTATTTCTGTTATAAACTGCAGAGTCATGTCAGTACAAAATTTTTCAGCAAGGTTTGCAAAGAAGTTTGTTGGTTTTGCATAGCTCGCAACACTATATATAAACAGAAACTCAGTTATTGCAGGCGGCTTTTGACGTGACGTTAGATTTTGGAATTGACAGATACTATTTTATCGTGTAAACTTAGAGCATTATTTTACAGCCCTTGTTTATTAAGACAAAATCTAATAAACAGTTGGTACAAACTAGGATATCAATCTCACCTCCTAACATTCCAGATCGCCCATCATATGCAAGAGCTGTCGACACATGTGCTGACCCAGGGGCTGCACACATGTTGTCACATGAGTCCTCATGTAGAGAACTAGTTAATCTTTTATGTTATTTGTAGCCTACCAGTATGGTCCCAGCATACGCGGTTGTAGTAAAAAAGTAATCGTTTATAATTGTTAACTGTAATGTTACCCGTTACCAATACAATAGACCCACTGTACTGGTTCTTCTAAAGAAGGGTGTACCTCAGTTTTGCTTTTGCCATCTTGAGTTTACAGGCTTAAAAATGTCTCTTTGAACAGCACATCAAGGCCTTCAATTAAACTTCACTCCTCTCAGTTTTACAACATTAACTCAGTATAAACACTCTTCTTCCTTGTTTTTAATTTTGTCTTGCACAACCCCCTCCCTTCCCCTTCCAGAACAAAAACTGGGACAGACCATTAGAAAAGTTATTGAAGCGAGAGGATTTTCGTTTTACAGGAATTTATTGTCAGGCTTGTGCAAGAGTTTTTTTGTGGGTGTAACCCTCCAGTCAATATTTTTTTTCACAAACATCATTTTGTTTATCATTCAGAATGTTAGAGATTTAAATTTCATTTTGTGTGCTTTAAAATGTCTAAGATACATTGAAAAGGAGAACCATAAGCATGCTATTTTAAAATTACCAATCACATTGGGACTGAAAACAGGTAGAAAAGTGTCTATATTGAAGGGCAAAGTTGAAAAGAACAACACCAGTGTGTGTTTTGTGCTACTTGATTGGTTTGATTTTATTAGTACTTAGCAACATAAACCAAAACCCATGTAGAAGATAAAACTTTTTTAAGAGAGTTCTATTTTTTAATGTGCATGTGCCGGTTCACACAATCTTCACTTAATCAATTTAGGTTTCATATAATTTCTAATAAGTTGAGGCTTATACTTGCTTATAAAATGCAAGCAAATCAGCCAGGGTAGCTGTAGTGCATTTTGGTTATATCACTTAGAAGCCATGGTTATCCATAGCAGCAAGGGTAATTTTACAGTCAGTATCCATGATGAAGTTGTATACTAGGTGCACACCAAATGTATCAGCCTAAGAAAGGAAGAATGTCCATTTTCCGGATTCAAGAAAGAAATAGGCAAATAAGAGCTCTACCAAATATAACTGCCATATATGCTGCACATCTCAGAAGCAGTTAAGAGTTGGTAATTATATGATTAACTGCAGAAGGTGCGAGTAGCCTATTTTTAGAGAGAATTAACTGTGTGAAAAGTCAGTCAACAACAGTTTGCCAAACCGACAGTGCAATTCACTCAGCATCATTTTTTCTTCATCTCTTCTTTGCATGAGTTTTTGTTTTTCGGTTGCTTGACCTTGCAGGAATTTTTTTAACCCCATCCCCCCCCAATCACTTTTCTAATGTTTGTCCCTAATATGCTCTTGAGTTCCCAAAATTGTGCTACCAAAATGACTTGTATTCTGTTCATCAGCAACTGCAACTTAATGGCATCAATTTTTAATGTCTTTAAAATATGTTGTTGTTGTAAATTTATTTATGCCGTTTATGGCAATTTGTCTCAGCACAGCCCCGCCGTCAATTTCAAGTCCCGGGGGGGGGGCGG
>JAOBRD020748248.1:0-14077 GCA_027575215.2 Hydrozoanthus sils
TTATTCATCAAATGCCAGTATATTGTAATAGTTTGTTTTCCCAAGAATAAATCTATAAGCGAACGATGTGCTCAGTTCACCACTTTTTTTAGCGATCTTATTAAATATTCAAAAATTCACTCAACCGTTGCAGGTTCATTAAATATGCGAGTTCGCGCCGACAATTGTCAAAAACAAAACAATAGGGGAATTTATTTAAACATTGTTTCTTCACAGCGGCGTGATTATTTCTTTCCTGGCATTGCATAAGTTCTAAGACTCGCTATCTTTTACTTAAAACTTGTTTATAGTTTCTATATAGTTTTGGATCAAAGAATGGAATTCTTGGCTTCGCTCGCTTTATAGCGTCTTATCCAAAGATAAAAATAGAAACATGATGTCATATCGAAACCGGTTCAATCCGGATATAACAATAGCTGTTTTGCATAATTAATGCCTTTGGCGCCATTTTAGAAAAACGACCGTTGCTGTTTTGCATAACAAAAGAGATAATGTAAACAATCCGCATTTTATTCATGAGCTAGGAAATCAAAAGCGATAATTTATGCGCGCCTCATTTTAGTCATGAGCTATGACGTCATCCTAGAGATAATTTATGTATGCGCCCCACTTGCGCCCCCAAAAAGGGGCTAATTCCATCCCTACTATACTACTGATAAGATTTAAAGATTCTGTCAATAAGAACTTTGATAGGTTTTATCTTTGAAATAAACGTAATGTAAACATAACACTCTTGAAACCAAAGATTCGAAACTTTAAATCCGTTTTCTTCTTCTTAACCGCGGTTGTTCGAATCACATGTGAAATGTGTTTCTTAAACCCTTTGCAGAAACTTGATTAGTGATTGGAACAAAATTGGGATCATTTAGAATCAACACACGCAATAAGCATTTAGCAATTTCAAGTTGCTGTCGGGTAGCTCAAATGAGAACGAAAACAATTACCCTACACCACCAATTTTATTGCGAAATAGAGTCAAAGATGTCATTTCAAGTAACATGCCGAAACACATCAGATCTTTATGCTATATAATACATTGAAAAGCAGGAATTACCAAATTACAACGCTCCAAGACCTTCCTTAAACTCAATTTAGAAAATTTTACCAAGATCCCAGTTCCTTAGATCCGCCATTGAAGAATATCGACATACGCGTGTCGACATCGGAAGCATTTGCAGCTTTTTCTTCCACTAATTCCACGGTTTTCATAATGATACTGCATTAAACTTGACAAATTTTACCCCGAATTTTGTTGCTACCATAGTGCTAATCGTAATAGCTTTTTCGTCAATGCGTTCATCTCTTTCTGCTTCCGAAACAGGTACATTAAAAACGCGAGGCGGCCAATTTGAAATTTGCTCTTACGTCGGCCTTAATCACCTCGCGCGAGGTGATTATAGCCGGAATAATACCTAAGCAACCACCAATGAGAGCAGCTAAAACTATAATCAATTTAGCAAATTTACTAAAATTGTTTAAAATTAGAATGTTGTTTTACGGTGCCACTTATAGACAAAGAGATTCGTTAACGTTTATGCTGTTTTTCTCGCTTTTTTTACCAATAATGTGCTTTTTCGTTTCAGAAACTATTGAAAACAAGGGCACACACTTTGTGTTAGCATTCCAGTCCCAAATTAGAAATTCTATTTCTGGCAGCAACCGAATCTTCATATCTAGTGAGGTACAAGCTAGA
The DNA here is from genome assembly GCA_027575215.2 of Hydrozoanthus sils. NCBI lineage: Eukaryota > Metazoa > Cnidaria > Anthozoa > Zoantharia > Hydrozoanthidae > Hydrozoanthus > Hydrozoanthus sils. The sequence continues at coordinate 1,694 of JAOBRD020748248.1, forward strand.
GTTCGTATACAAGGTCCCGGACTAAAGCAGGAATATCTTATCGATGTCCCGCGTGGTCGTACGAGAGTGGAACTATCTGGTTCGATGAGAATGATCACGACAAATCCGAAAGCCAAGAAAGGTGTAAAAGTTACCTCCGACAAACCTATAGTTGTCCACGGGATGAACATCTATGGCAACTCGAGCGATGCTTTCCTGGCGTTACCTGTAACAGTTACAAAACCTAATTCAGAGTACATCGTGTCCACATTTACTCCCAAAATCAATGCTCTTGTTTTAGTTGTTGCTGCAGAATCTAACACAAACGTTACATTTACTATCCGCTCTAAGGATCCTGTGTTCCATGGAGAGAAACCTTACTATAATGGGGATAGACTAACTGTGATACTGGAAGCGCTCGAATGCTTCCAGTTGTCGGCTTTTGGAGATATCACAGGAACACGTGTGACATCGCCCAAGCCAATTTCGGTGTTTTCTGGTAATGACTGTGCAGCCGTCCCAAATTCGAATGTGTTGTGTGACCATTTAGTTGAGCAGATACCACCGGTTGATATGTGGGGGACTAGATATTTCACTACCCCAACTGTTAACAGTAATGGAAATGACATTTACCACATTGTTGCTTCCAAGAACAACACAGCTGTGATGATAAACACTATTCTTAAACAGTTTATCAACGAAGGGGACAAATACGAATACAAACCAACTTCTGGTTCCACAGATGTCATCAGCAGTAAAGATCCAATTATGGTTGTTAAGTATGCTGAGACGCAAGTTATAGACAACGTTAGGTTTGACCCGTTTATGGTAATCGTCCCTGCCCAGAGCCAATTCTCGACCGAGTACCTCACCCTTGTACCTGGTGAAAACGATAGGACGTTTGTAGGGTACGTTAACCTTGTTATTATGACAGAATACAAAGACGGAATTAAAATCTCTGGTCTCAAATCACCCCAGAGCTTCAAGTGGACTCAATTAAGAGGCACACCTTATTCCTGGTGCAGCGTTAAACTTCCAGCTGAATCCCCGAGGGGAGCTATATATTATATATATCACACTTCCCCTGTTGTGAAATTCGGAGCGTACATGTATGGAACTGTTAAAACGGTAGGATACCGTGAATCGTACGGATTTCTTGGTGGATTTCGAGTAGATCGTCCAGATTTACCTTGCAAGACTCCGGCTATGACGCCAGCCGATGGACTCGACAACGATTGCGATAACAGAATCGACGAAGAGATATTTAATGGTATAGATGATGATGGCGACGGCTCCATAGACGAAGATCTTGCAACTGTAAAACCAACTGTTAATGTCCCACCCGACTTTACATATCAGGGATGTGCAAGAAATGTCACGACGTTGCACTCTGGTATGATAAGTGGTCGCGCAAATGGTAAATGCGCGTACCGTGGAGAACTGGTTCTCTCGTCTGCAGATTCCATTCTCTCTAGTCATTGTAATGTTCGCATTGCTCGTAAATGGACAGCGCGCGACGCTTGTGGTAATGTCGTGAATCAGACACAGCAAGTGACCATCAAATACCCTCTACCGAATGTAGTATACCCACGCACTGCTAGGCTTACCTGTCAAGCTTCAAAACACTTGACACCAGAAGTTACAGGAAAAGTCCGCGAGGATCATACTCTGTGTTCTGGACGCGTTACAGTGGGTTTTAGTGATAGTCAGAACAGATCGTGTTACAGGACAGCGAGTGTGTTGTACCGGGCATGGCACGTGACAGAGGCTTGTAATCGGGTTACTTCATATATCCAGAAGATAGAGCTTCTGCCAATTGGTAAGTAAGTCGGTGAAGTTTGTGTCTTAGTAATGAAGTTGTAACTCAACCACCAATAAAGCTCTGGTCAGTCATGTAATCTGAATTGGGAAAACAAAGAGAGCGGCAAATAATAGTGATACAGGAAGGTTTGGTAGACAAAAATAGTTCTTTCTGATTCTTCTTTTAGGAAATGATATCGAAAAACACTTCAAGGCTTTGGAAATGAACAAGCATCACATTACAACTTTTTTTTTTATCTGAGGCAGGATATTTTTAAGTTATTTAAGTTTTTTTCCTTCAGAATACTATGAAAGGAACAAAACAAGCTATTGCCAACAACGTTAAAAAACGCAGAACTAATGGACCTTTGTGCGTCGTATTGCATCTCCCGGTGTATTGTTTACCTAATTTCAGAGACTTGGTGTGTGCATCGTATTAGGTCTATCCCCAGCCCTACCCCAAACTGGCCAAAGTCTGAATAGGTATAACTTTAATTGATGGTCCCATAAACAAATTGCATGAATTTAATGTTCTTTTGTCGTTTCTTTTTTTAAACACTCGTTTAGAAGGATCAAGGGTGTTGAAGACTCAAAACTACAAGATTACTGGAGAGTTGACCAAAGATCTGGCTACTGTGGAACGACAGGTACTGTACATAATTGTATGTTGCTGAAACTTTTGCGTCTTCGTGACTTACCGTGACTTATCGTTGGCAATTTTAGATGAATAAAGCCTTCCTGGCTCCAAACTCTCCCTTTGCAAAGGAGTTCATAGGAATACTGTCGCTGCCAAAGAGGTATAAAGTGGTATTTGTTTAACGTTTAATGTTATACTTTTGACCCTTGTGCAATTAAACAAATTTTTTATAAAACAATGTTAATCTTGGAGTTGGGTGTAAATTCCATTTTCATAACCACATGATCTTACAAGCATGTTTGACACAAGTAATGCTCAATACACTGCGTTTGGTGCAAAATATCAATTTTCTTCCTCATTGATTTTTTGCTGGTACTTTACTTCCATTTTAACCTTTTCAGTCCCTGTTGTATTGGTAAATTTTCTCATCTAGAGTGGTTAACCTTTTCAGTCCCAGTTGTATTGGTAAATTCTCCCAGCTAGAGTGGATAACCCTTTCAGTCCCAGTTGTATTGGTAAATTCTCCCATCTAGAGTGGATAACCCTTTTAGTCCCAGTTGTTTTGGCAAATTCTCCCAATCTAGAGTGGATAACCTTTTCAGTCCCAGTTGTATTGGCAAATTCTCCCATCTAAAGTGGATAACCCTTTCAGTCCCAGTTGTATTGATAAATTCTTCCAACTAAAGCCAATGCCTTTCTTTGAAATAGTTTAGGAGAATTCTACTTTTTATCTTTACTTATTAGTAACTCACTTTGTTTCATCAGTTTTCATTTTCTCATGATGATTACTAAACGCCTTATTTTGCTTGTGTTATGTAATGATAAGATAGTGATTACTGACTGGAATTGAAGTAGTTAAACAGGTGAATGTTTCAAATCTACTGCTTTCCACCTAATCAACTTACTTAAAATATGTGCTCTGTATGATTTTACACTTAGTTAACTTGTTGATACTACATTTATTAAGTGTCTTAATTTTTATTCTCGAGGCTTGTTGGATCGTCCCATGACTTCCTATTGAGACTTGACGTATCGGCGAGAGTATCAATTAAAGAGATACATTTATTTATAGCCAATGGTAAAGACGTTTACCTGGACCCAACAAACGTGACAGTCAAAGGTAGGCTAAACATCGAAATTCTTCTTCACCTTTGAAATATGCCTTCTTTAGGTGCAAAAGTTAGCATCTAATTGATTGGTCGAAGAACAGACGACCAGGTAGACCTAGGCATATATTTTTGAATTGTTTGGAGAATATTGAGACGTCGAAAATAGTTTTAAAAAGTTCTAGGCGTTTTAGAGAAGAATGATCTTTCTAGAAATGCTTTCTTTGACAAATTTTTATAATACGAATTTTGAGAAAAGCTATGAATTTTTGTATTCCCGGTAAGCCAAGAAAGCTTGGCTTCTCAACAGTGTCCACAGTACAACAAATCAGCGGTTTGCCATCACGCACAAATCTTCAATATACAACTATTCAGCGGCTCTCACAAAAAGATCTACTCCCGTTCAGCGTTTTCTCATTGTAATTTCTTCAATTTCTCTAGTAATGGTAGATTCTATTAAGCCATCGCTGTTGTTTGTTTTTTTATTACGTCTTTTTTCACGGAATTCTTGAACACAGTGAACACAACCACCGCCGTAGACTATTCTTAGAGTCTCTGCATTCCAGCTAAATTTCCACGAACACATGTCCCACTTTTGAAATCTCTTAGGGACTCTAAATAAATGACCCTACCAGAGTTTGGATTTTTAAATGCATTCCCCTGAAGAACCACAGTGCAGGGTTCGAAAAATTTGGATACTTTTTAAAGTTTTGACACACTAGATTATACACTTTTAACACGTTTATATTCTCTTATGCCAGATTTCAATGAGTGCCAAGACTCACAGTACCACGATTGCGATATTCGAGCCGAGTGCCGTAACAACCTGGGTTCCTATAGCTGCCACTGTTTGGGTGAATATAAAGGAAACGGAACCGTGTGTGAAAGTAAGTTAAGAGGCTTGATGCTTTTGAATTAACAAATAAGCCGTGTGTCAGACCGTGGTAAAGCACGACCGGCATTTTAGAACACGAGGGAAATGTAGAAAATACCGTTAAAGGAGTACTTTAACAGAATCTCTTGTTATCGGTATTTCAATCTCTAATTTGCTGTGTTAAAGTACTGTAAAATGTATATATCGGAATCAAGGAATTTAGAGTGTTAGAAAGTATGTCGAAAAGAAGAAAAATGTTGTTTATTTCATTAAAATAACTCTTTTAGTTACTGAGATATTAAGGTTTTTCAAATAAGCAAATTAGATAAGTTGTGACGTCATGTCAGGAACTTAGATGAGAGTAAATTCTAAAACAACAGTTATCTCTTGAACTACTTCTGCAATGGACTTGAAAATTAGCAACAACCTCATCCTCATCAAACGACATTTAACAATAGGAATTTTGATGTTGCCATAGCAACACGTCAATCATAGACCTTGTATTTCTAAAATTTAAAATTTCCAGCTTTTTTCTATTGTAAAACATTTTCTACTCAAAAAAAGCAGTTACAGTCATCCGCTGTGGTATTCACTATATACGATGGAAAAGAGAAGACTTTATCTTATATTTTGGTGCCATTTTGTTTCGAAAAATCTGATATGGTTCCGATAAATTTGCATTTCTTTAAAGTTGCTAATCCACAACCTGTGGAAGAGTTTGAGCCAAACTTGGAGATATACAGCAGCTCAACTTTGGCTTGAATACAACCAAAGGTTGTGAATTGGCAGCATACTTTTAAAAATTAACGCAAATTTGTCGGAACCACTCGTTGCGTAATCAGTTGAAAACTTTAGATGTTAATATCTCAAGAACCGCAAAAGATTTTCACAAAATTTTTCCACTGCTATACCTCAATAAGCAATTTTTCAGTCCATACGCCCTTTAAAAGATGGTTATGATAATGAAAACTATATTGATATTAGCTGTAGTGATATTATTTGTAATCACTTTAATGATAACTGCGTTCGAGGTAAGGAGAACGCAACCCTAATCTCACAGAGTCGGGTTGCCTGTAGTCATTTATGTGGTTACCAAGCTGTACAAGCAAGCAAGATTTGGTCGTCCTCGTTCATCACATTTTTGTTCCAAATTGGCGCCATTTTGAATTTATAACTAACAATGACATCATGCGCGCGCATGTCCAGTATTGCCTCGTGTTTTTTCGATAGTGGCGTTGTTTGGGCAGATCGAAAGTATTGCCTCGTTGGTTTTCTTCGATCGTGGAAGTGAATATTTCAAACGCACTTCATTAATCTCTGACTACTTCTAGTAGTAATATTAATAATAACAATAATAATGATAACGACGAAGATGGTTGCGTTAATTATAGTGAAAATGTAAATGCTTTTGTAGAAAAGTTCGACAGGGTTGATTTTCCTTAAAATTCCTAGGCTCGAATTTTTGACTAAAAACCCCTTCTGGCTGGTTAAAAGCAACCCGTATGTCTTCTCCTAAATCTCAGTTACACACCTATCATTTTTTACTCTTTCCAGGGCCACCAGTCATCTCTTATCACCTTCCAAAGGTTGAGCTAGCTGTTGGTAAAAACCTAACCCTACCCTGTGTGGCTGATGGAACGCCTAAGCCTGCGTATTACTGGGTACTACCCAACGGTACGAAAATTGATACCTCGGCCCCAGTCTACGAGTTTGAGGTTGGGGCCGCAGATGATGACATAACAGTAAGCAGACGTGTGACGGTAGTTCAGGCTGACGGATCTTTATTAATCTCTAAAGTCCGAGTGAGTGACACCGGAAAATACACGTGCGTTGTTAAGAATCGTGTTGGAGAGGATAAGAAGTTAACATCGCTCATCGTCAGAAAAGGTATGTTTCAAATATTCGTTTAACGCGCGGAGCAGCCGCGAGGGGATTGGGAAGAGTTGCGAGAAACATTGATAGCGACTCCCCCAATCCCTTTCCTCTTGTACCTGCTGTGCAGTTTAAAATCGTTTCCCCCTGCAGCAAAAAAAAAGGAGCTCTGGACAAAAAAAGAAATACTTTCACTTGCTAACTCGAAGATTACTTTAGAATTTTAATTAAGTTCTTCAAAGTTCTTAAGCTATTTCTTTTTCAAACATGGATGATTTATAAGAATCGCGCAAGTGTTTGGAGTCTTCGCCTGATTTCTCTTGTCCTGTCTTCCACTACACACAAACTACAAGTATCTACAAGTTAAGCACGAAAAAGTGTGCAGAGGAGGGCATTTTCATGTATTTTCCCTGGATACATTAAGTGGACGTCCTTCAGCTAGCGCGATGGCGGGTTTGAAATCCTTCAGTGCCCACAAAGAGGGCTTAACATAACTACTTCAATAAACTAGAAATAATCCTTTTAGGCTCCTGTGTCCTTTGAATATCACTTCGTATGAACAAGATAAGAGAAGATTTTTACAGCTGAAAATCTTTTGTAATTTAAAAGTCTTACAAAGAATTTTTGTTTTAAACAGGAAACTAAGTATACAATCATATTATCTTTTATCAATGTTATACATTTTATTACGAGTGTAAAGAGGCGTAATTTAGATTTTTTGCTGCAATGTTTTTCTACTACACACAAACAATGTTTTTACTGCCCTTGCCACGACAGTGTGTATAAATACATTAGTGATAAATTATCAATAATTAATATTAATGTTACGTTAAACGTCTTTGGCAAGAACGCCTTCAGCTGCTCAAATTAGAACGCGAAAAAATTTGCAAAACCTGTAGTTAAAAGCCAAACATCGTATGTTAAGGACATTTTCTTTTCAGGCTTCAGAAATATACAAGAGTTCAGGCGGGACTACACCCAAACTTTTGTTAGATAGTGAGGAAGTTGAAAAGCATATTTGAATAAGAAGAATATTGAGTAAAATCAGCAAACTGTCCCTCCTGGCAAGGGACTAGTACAGCTTTGGTTTGAGAACGGTTTGGCGAATTTACATCAAATATTAACTTCAAAATTACTTTATAAACTTCCAAAAAAATCACCTAATTCCAGAGTCTTTTCAAGAAAAAATACAACTCAAAACTCATCCAAAAAAACTTAAAATATTCAAGCTGATTCTCCTTCATTCCATCTGTGTTTTAAGCATAGCGATTTTGTAAATTCAAATCATGGACGGAGATATCGTAAGAAACATGAGTGGCCACAAAACGCACTTTGGGTTTACTCCCTCCTTAATGATAGTTGGTTTTGATTTTCCTCTTCTGTTTCTGCAGACATTGTCGAGGTCGACGTAACCGTGAAGCTCGAGGAAGAAGTGTTTGATGCCGATCTAAACAACAGGTCTTCACTTAGATATAAGACTCTGGAAAATGAAGTCAAAATTGAGGTAAAGAAAGCTTGATGTGGACGTGAATTAAAGAAAATGACGATTAAGTCGAAAATGAAAGTCAAAACGAAAGTGATAACAGTAAAAATAAAATAGATAATAGTTCATCGATGACTAAAATACCGGTAACAGTATAAAGAATCTGGGTTGAGCAGTAGCATTAGTAACAAACATTATATCGTATGTAATAACAGTATAATATATAAATTTATAACAAGGCGTTAGGGTAGCGTTCACTCGGGCTACGTATTTGGACAGTTAAGCAGACTGAACTGCATGTATGCCAAAAAGTTGAAAAGAGCATTTCTCAGTCTTTGCTGTATTATACGAAGTTTAGTACTTGTTCAAAATGCAAACGAAACGTTTTATTGAAGCATTCTTCGACGATTTGTAATAACATAACTAAAGGTAACATTATTTTGAGTTAGAGCCTGAGGTTGGCCATTGTCAACTGCTACAATCTAGAGATAACTAGTACGAGGATCGACATAAACAGTTGATTGTTGTCCCGAATTCAGTTGATACAATATACGTTTACCACTTTATTACAAGCTGCAATGATACAAAAAGTAGTGCACAAAGTTGTCTAAAACTGCTGCGAGCTAAGTCCTTCCACGGAAACTGAAAACAAGACTTGATGCCTTTGAAACAACAAGAAACAAGTAGAATTCTTCGCTTGAAAGCTGATCTGAAGACGTGTTCACTCTTGCATCAAACAGCTTCCCGCAAAGCTCTTTGAATCTTTCCACTTACACCTACCCGTCTCTCGGATTTTATTTTGAATACGCAATGCAGTTGAGGTCAAAGTTCGTTTCAGGGAAGGGACGGTACGGCGTAGCGTGTTTGACACAATTGCGCAAGAATTTGTAGTTTCCGGGAGGAAAATAAGACTGAGCTTGCGCACTACGCGCGTAGCTAGCCCGAATAATAAATTTGAGTTAATTCATTTTTAAACTAACAAGTAGAGATCTAGAGACTGCACAGATAGATGACAGTGACAGTAACAATGGCAGCACTGAACAGTAACAGTAGCAGCAATTAAGTGATAATACTAGTACAGTAAAAATGTATTTAGACAGGGTATGTCCAATTTAGCAGAGCTAGCTAAAAGAAGGTCTGATATATGAAAATGATAATGAGAATTGTAATGCTTAAGATTACTTGGACAACACTTGTTTCTTGTCATTACCTTTTTTCCGTGTTTATTCGTGAAAAAATAGTTTACTTTGGCGTTATTTTAGCTCAATTTCTTTTCTTACAGCTCACTAACATCTTCAAGACCGTAACTGGATTCCAACGAGTGGAAATTCTTAAGTTCATGTGAGTGTTTGTACACTTTTATGAACTGAACATTTTTTTTATTTTTCTTTGAAATGTTTGGCAATAGCTATACATGTGTAGGAATACACCTCTTTTACTTTAATTCCTTAATGCATTTTTTTAAAACTTTCTTTTAGAATTGTTAATATAATTAATAATGTTAATAGAAGATTTTATCTACGCAAGATACAGCCCCCCTGGAGTAACTAAATTAGCTGACGGGGCCAGGGGGGCCAAAGAAAGGGCTATTATTGATTGTGACTCTTTAGTGTTCAAAGGGCTTTATAAAGACGTTTTTTGTCGAATTATTTTAGTCTTTTAATGGAAAAACACAATTAAATGAGCACTTTATAGTTTTGAAAGAAAACGGGTCCTAAAGAGGCAATGCATAATAAAAAGTAATGGCTCACTTTTTTCTGTATAGCATCACTTAGAACGAGGTTAGTATTAAAAGGAATTGTAGTAAGGGAAAAGGTCAAAACAACAGTACTTCCTAGGAACTCAATTTAGGGGGGGGGGGATATTATGTGACACCACCTTTTTTTTCAATAAAAAGGCTGAATTTCATGAGCAAATATCATGTTCAATAAAATAGATATTGATGAAGTGCTTGCACCAACGCCTTCCTTGTGGAGAGAGGAGTCCATAATACAATAAAAACCAATACCCATAAATCAGGTTTTGAGAAATTGAGGTCGGAAAAATAGGGAGGGAGGGGGGCAGGGGGTCTGTGCCGCCACCAACAACCTCCCCCGACAAAATTGGGTTCCTTAAAAATACCATTGTTTGGACTTCTTCCCTGAGGTATTCTAATATTTCTGCTAGTTCGGGTTTTTTTTTTATATTTTTTCCCCTCAGGTAGTTTTGTTTTAATTCTTAAACCGTTTGCACCTGACGTCATGGCGCCACAGCGGCCATGATGGTGTCCTTAAACAAATGAATTTGGCGATTACTTTTGTTTAGGGAACCAATATGGCCGCTTTGTCCTTTTTCTTTGGCGTCTCTACGTGAAAACAAAGGTTACAGTAACGAATTAATTATCGCGTTTTATTTTTTCAACAGAAATGGCAGCGTTGACGTTTTATTCAGAGTTGTTGTAAAAGTCGACGACCCGAAAGCCAAACCCCCTCAAATAATTGCTAAAAAAGTTGGGCAAACATTGAGCGTCAAGGTGAAATCTGGTTACATTGGCAAAATTAAAGTCTCGCCTATTGTGAAGTTGAGAGGTATTTTAATCGGATTTATATATACGTAAAAAGTGTTATACGGCCGGTTTGATTTTATAACATTTGAGTGTGGAAAAACTTAAAAATGGCAGACAAGAAAAACAGCGTAATTAAATGCGGAAAGTAAACCCCCGGAACTTACTTTGGTCAAAGGGCTATGAAGTTTTGCTATATTTTTCTGGAGGGGGCTGATATTCGGGAGCCGTTATACCTGGACAAAAATTTGCGACTTAAAACGGGGAGTGATCTTGCCTTTTATCAACGTCCTCTTTTTTGTCGATACTATGAAAAAAAAATTGCGGCGGTTTTAGAATTCTTTTGTCTTTATTCAAATTAGCTCAACTAGCCTCGTTCGTTAGCTAAATTTCGAAAGAATACGATTCCCAAAACGAGGCTATTAAAGCTAATTTGAATGTAAACAAAAATCGTTAACTTGCCGCCATTTATGCACATGTTTGAAATTATCAACGCCAAATGTAACACCCAGTGCTTGTTTTTTGGGACCCGGAGATTTTGGGGGGAGGGAAGGTGTGGTTTCAGAAGTTTGTTTCTGCACGCCCCGGGGCTTAATTTTTACAAGGGGAGGGGAGGGTGTTATTTTCCCCACTTTTTCAGTGTAATGAATGTAAATATATGAGCGTCAACCAGAATTAGTTATAAACGAAAAACATAAATTTTTTAACGCACCAAAACAAATAAACACTGAAAGTGTGTCACTATTTTTGAAGTACATTTTATGCAAGGAAACTATTTTTGCGATTACTGGAGCCCGATACACTGATAAATTTTAATTTCAAGAGAGGTCAGGTTCAACGTACTGGCATTTGACCAGGTTTTCAAGGTTTCATTTGAGGTCTTCTTTCGCACACTTCACTTTTTCGCGGAAAATTGTCAGATTTGTAAAAATGACACCAGAAAATGTTTGTCAATAGAGAAACCTCCGGCTCCTAAAGATATCAAGATTAGCGACCTACAGCACAATGAGGTGAAGGTGTTCTGGTCACCGCCGGACCTTCATCAGATGTACCAAGTGAAATCATATTCACTTCAGTACAAAGAGTTTGGAAGTCCCAAATGGCACACTTTCATCAAAACGCAGGCAAGTTTTAACGAGGATATTAATAATGATGACCATGATGTTGATTATAATATGTTGATAATATTTTTAATAATAATACTAAAAATGCTAATAATGATGATAATAATAATAATAATAATATAATAATACTGTTAATAACAATAATGATAATAATAAATAAATTGAGGTGACTGTGCGATGCAGTTAATTAATTAATTTTTAGCGCGTCCTCGACACATATGACTTGGCATTCAAGTGATTTGTGTGATACAGTCCTTGCTCACCATAAGAGATCCCATAGCTCAGAGGTAGAACATCCAACTTGTGAACGGAAGGTCTTGGGCTCTATTCCCAATTTCCGAGTAAAGTCTCCGTATGATTTCTAACATAATCTGATAATGACAAGTTCGTAACAACAACAATAAAAATAATGATGATAATAATAGTAATAGTAATGATAATAACAACAACAACAATAATAATAATAATAATAATAATAATAATAATAATAATAATAATGATGATGATGATAACCAGGATTTTGTGGAAACTCAAAAAGGTAGAAATCGTACCTGTAGTGATAGGAGCTCTTAGAAGTGTAACCAAAAGATTTGATAGATGGATTGAAAAGCTAGGGATAACATTAAATGTTGGAGTAATGCAAAAAACTGCTTTGTGTTGGGAAGTCCAAGGATATTGAGGAGTTTCTTGGAAATGTGAAAAAAAGAAGAGATGATTCTGTTAACCCTTGGTCATTTGCTATGACTCGCCTAACAGAAGAAATGTCGACAGTGAAAACAACCAGAACATGATGTTAAAATAATAATAATAACAACAATCATAACAATAATGATGATGATAATAATATTAATAACAATAATAACAAGAGGCTACATGTAACCTTTACTCGAGCCGAGTTAGTTACACACCCCAGGCAATACTTTTCCCTTGCAATTGAACAAAATTATTGAGCGCTTTTAGAAAAAAA
>JAOBRD020748460.1:0-12003 GCA_027575215.2 Hydrozoanthus sils
GGGGGGCTGTTACTAAAAATAGTACCGTTACTTTCAGGTAGCTATACTCTTTGGGGTAGTTACTTTTGTAATTTTACAGTAATACATATTTGACATTTTTGTTTTAAAACATGGTAGGTTCTGGAACTATGAAATTAAGAAAGCCAGACAAAAAGGACAGAAACCTCGATTGAGAAATGCAATTGTTCACTTTCTTGGCATGCATTTTCTTTTGCTTGGCATCTATGTCCTGCTGGAGGTAAGTGTTATACATTGTAATAAGCCAGTGAATTTGGATGCCTGTAAAGTAAAGCCAGATAGAGGGATGGAAGAATAAAGTTTTAAAATCAGCTTACATTATTTCCAGATACCAGCACTTTCAATTATAGATCTACTCACTGATAATTGAGTGTTATTTTTTGCCATTCCTGACCATTAGTTTAACTATAAACACAAAAACTAATGGTTCTTTCTAACCTGATTATTTTCGTTTTTAAGCTGGCTGCAGTTGTACAGCTTTATTACTTTTATAATCACACAAGAGATAGAACAAATTTCTTGAGAGCTTGAGCTGCTACTTTTATATATTTACTTCTCATTTAATTTCATGTGTGCCTATTACAGTTTAGTTTCTTCTTTTATTATAAAATTTGAGGAAAATTAGTCCGCTAACAGAAGTCGCGAAAATAATCAGAAACTTGTACACAACTCTTTTAACATTAAATTTTATGTAATGTTTTGACATTTTCAGAAATATCTAGTAAAGTGTTATTATTAATTAACTTGTGTTTTTCACAGAGTAACCGGTTTCTTTACTAGGAAACAGCAAGAATTATCCAGCCAGTGTTTATAGGCAAACTCATCAGCTACTTTGCACCTGGCTCAAGTGTGTCACATCTGGATGCCTATCTATATGCAGCAAGCATAATAGTGTGTTCTCTAATAATGGCAACAGTGCACCATCCTCTCTTCTTTGAAACTCTGAGGTTTGGTATGCACCTGAGGGCCACAACAGGCTGTTTAGTTTATAGGAAGGTAAGACTAGTACTGAATGGCTTTTTACATTGGAAATGATGAGGAGTTCTAAGGACTGATTACAGTAGTTGTTGACAGCACACTTAAAATCCTTTCCCATGTTTTGTGGCTGGGTCAACAGCAGGCCCATAGGAAGGGGGAGGGTGCAATGGGTGTGTTCACAGCCCCCCATCCTCCTCCCCCCCCTCCCCACAGCCTGCAAAGATCTACCTTTCTGTTAAAAAACTTCAAAAAAGCAATATTTCTCTTTATCTGTGCCTAACTGAAGACAATAAGGAGTGGTGTAAAAAAACCCAAGGTTTAAAACACAAATAGCATATACATTGTTCTGTTCTGATTCACAGTTTGTGTAGTAGAAATGAAAAATAAGCAAAAAATATGTTCTATTTTTAATTAGTAAATCGTTATATTTTTCTCTAAAACTGTAAAGAAGTTACTACTTGATCAAAAATAGATTTTGAAGTTCAAAAGATTGAATGATATCCAAAATTTTAAGTTGGTTTTGGCTGCCTACATATATTTCAGTTTCAGACAACCGAATTTTCAAATTGCCCCAAGACCATCCTCAATTTTCCTACCTGGCACAATTTTGGTCCATTTTCTCCCACGATTGCACCCTCCCACAAAAATTCTACATAGCTATGGCTGGGCTCACAAGGCAGTTGTACCAGCCTTCGCCAATATTAATATATATTAGTGGAATTTTACTTAATACTCAAAAAATAACAAAAAAGGCTGTTGTGTAAGATGAACTGTGAATTGCCTTTCATTGTATCAGAATAAAATTGTACCCAGCAAAAAATGGTTTGGGAGCCATGCAGTTTTGTTTTGCTGGCTGCATGCCATCATAGGGACAACCATTGTTAAGCTTGCTTTGAAACACCCGAAAATATTTGCACTTTTCATTGACTGCATGTGGCAATGCACCTTTAAAGTGCTATCAAAGTTCAGAATAGACTGAATTTGCTGGGCTTGGTTGACTTAATTGTTGATCTGTTTCACTTAACAACTAATGCAGTTTTAGAGAATGTTTGTTTAGTTCTGCAGATTTTGTATACAGTATGTAGCTGACAGTTCATATACACTCTTATGGTGTAACCTCCAAGTATTCAAGGCACCATGAAGCTGTTTCTAACTTTCATTACCTATGCTCAACATTCTTTGTAGGCTCTCCAACTGAGCTATCCAGCATTAGCAAGGACCACAACAGGACATATTGTCAACCTTGTGACAAGTGATATCCAGAAATTTGAGAAGGTGCATGAGTGTCTAGTAATGATGAGCCTCATTAAACCAGTTTGTTCCATTGGTATTTTTAAAATTTCTTATAATTTGCACTTTGATCATCTTTTGTTAGAGTGTATTTTGTTACTATTCATGAATGATTTTGAAAGAAACATAATTAATCCTCAATAACTCTTAAGTCTTACAAAAAAAAGGAACTTTAGTTTTTAAAAAAGTCAGGTATTTGTATGCACCCCTCGCCTGCAAGCTGTGTTTTAAAAATATCTAGAATTGAAGGAATACATTAGTTTATCCAAAAACAAGTTATTTTCCATTCTGTTGCAGTTAACTGTATTTCTGCACTACTTTTGGGTGGGGCCTGCTTCTGTTTTGGTGTTAGGATTACTTTCCTGGTATGAGCTGGGAGCAGCTTGCATTCCTGGTATTGCACTGTTGATTCTTATTGCACCATTTCAAGGATGGATCGGTCAGTACTTTGCAGATCTAAGGTGAGTTTCTAGTGGTGGTTGTGCCATTGTAGACTTTCTTATATAGTAAAAGCAAGATGTTAGTTTGTATATTTTTTAAGTTGAGGTACCAGTAAACCTGTAGTCAAAAATCTAGTATAACCAGTTGTAGTCTCTTTAAAGTAAGATTAGAAAAAGACGATATTTCCATGCAGGGATACAAATTTCATCTTTGGGTTTTAAAGTATTTCTTTTAATTGGCTAACCATGTTAGTAACCATGACAATACCAATATCCTCACAAGTGAAAGCTATGAAGGCATAATTTTTTAATACAAGGTAAAGTCCAGGTATTTTATCGGTATCTATGATTATGCAGTACCAAGAGCTGGACCAAGTTTTCCCTGGCTCCCCACCTCTCCATTCCGAGACTTCGGGCATGTTTACACGAGACCTTTTGTCCCAGGATGACTTTCACCCCAGGACGAGACTACCCTGGTGTTCAATCATTTTCTTGATACTGTTTACCATTTACTGGCTTACACACAGTAAATCGAACTAACTAGAGTAACTTGAAAGAAATTTATTAGAAAAGCAAACTGGAAACTAGGATCTTAAAAACAAGAGTCAAAATTTAGTACTATACAACTGACTACAAGAAGGACAATGCAAAAGGAAATGGTATAAATTTGTAAGTGTTATAAACTTAATAAACGTTATAAATGGGAATGAAATTAAACAAGGCATTACAATGACTTGATGGAAGCAAGTTCTTTGCCGTAGACTTAATCCCTGTTGTACTCCACTAATTCCTGCTCAATTTCAAACACACTGAAAATCAGTCGAAACTCGCCACTATTAATGCCTGTAAAACAATCAAGGACATCACGTTTTTGGATTCCAGAGATTCTGGAATGTGGCCCGAAAAAGGCCTTTTTCCGTAAGCGGTACAGATGTACTTTGCTTCAATACCGGCGGAATGGAAAAGATTACTGTTTCAATAAGAAACGGAATAACGGAATTTCCTGTATGTCTAGCCACAACACGTCGGCTAATTATAAGTATGTGTTACTACCTCACATCCGTGGGAACTGCATTCTTGAACGTAGAGCTAATTATGAGAAACCATTACTGGAATTCCTTTACTTAGAAATCTGAAGTCTTCTACTAATAAAAATAGTTCTATCTAACTAATTGTCCAAATCAATTTAAAATAAATGTTCTAGTGACTCCGTCATATTTCACCCCCTCTTGTCCTTGCCTCGCCCTTGGGCAAGTCAGGCAAAGTTCCTCTTGTGGTACTTGTGTCGAAATGTGGCAGGGCACTTGTAAGCTGCTCACTCAATGTATGGCGGATCTGGGTAGGTGATAGCGGTTGCTATGTCGCCCTGCAGTAGTTCTCATAGAACGCCTTAGCACAGGTTCCGGTTCCTCCTCTGAGCTAGACTCATCCTCGGGTAAATCAGATTCAGCAGAATACTCTGCATTAGGCAGTTCAATAGTAAAAAGGTGGCAGTATTTCATCATCATCGGTAGAATCAGGTTTCACACCCTTCCTGGATGGGGGCTATCATTTCTGCCCAGTCAGGCCCTTCTCAAACACTGGTTTTGGGAAGATCTGCAGCTCTGCTCGGCTCACCGTCTTCTGTTCTCCACAGCCATCAGCTCGTTGAACAACAAATGTTCCATTGTCTCTGCACTCAATTACCTTGTATGATACTTCTTCCCAGTTGCCTTGGATATTATTTCTCCCGCGAACTTTTCTTTTGCGCAAAAGAACTCGCTCACCTACTCGTAATGGTGCTGCCATTGGTTTTCTGCTCTTTCTATGGCGTTGCTCTTGTAGTGCAGCTGCGTTCTTTAACTGCTAACTAGCCGCAGTGTGAGCCTCCCGCAATCTTTGCTGGTGGGCAGTGATCCATGGCTGGTTTTCCTCCTCTGCTGTATCTCTGGGCAATAGAATATCAAGGGCAGTTCGGGCATCCCTTGCAAACATTAGGTAGAAGGGGGAGTAACCTGTTGTTGCATGTGGCGTAGCATTATAAGCATAGCGCAGTTCTTTAAGGTGTTTGGGCCACGTTCGTTATTCTTTGGGCGTAAGTGTCCTTAGCAATTTATGCAAAGTTCTGTTGAAACGCTCACACTGTCTGTTTCCCTGGGGTTGGTATGGGGTGGTCCCGGTCTTTTGAACATCATAAATTTTACACAGCTGGTACACAATCTCTGCCTCGAAGCTACGCCCTTGGTCAGAGTGGATATGCTCTGGGACCCCATAAACTAGGAACCACTCCTTAATTATCGGATTTACGACAGTTGATGCCTTCTGGTCACGAGTTGGCACAGCTACCATGAATTTTGTGAATACATCAGTAAGCACTAGGACATTCTTATGACCATCAGATGCAGGCTCTAACCAGGTAAAGTCCATAGCTAGTACTTCAAGGGGCCTTCTTGCTGTGATACTTCTGAGGGGGTTCTTACAGCATGATAGGGACATTTTGCCACCACGCACCTTTCACACTCGGCGATCCAGCGCTTCACGTCTGCTCCCAGCCCAGGCCACCAACACCGCTTGTGCATTAAATGCTTTGTTCTTTCAGCTTCTTGGTGTCCAGACTGGTTGTGTGCACCCTTCAGGGCTCGAATCCGTAAAGGCATGATCAGCTCCAGGTCTTCTCCCTGTCGGTTACCGGGTTAACTGATGTATGTTAATGGGTTATTATCTGTAAACACAACAAACTTTGACCTTACCAGGTACTCTTGAAACTTCTCGCAGATTGCCCACTTAAGGGCTAGCAGTTCCAGCTTGGGAGAGTAGTAGTTGTCCATATTCTTTTCGGCACCTCTAAGTCTTCTGCTAGCATAGGCTATAACACGTGCTTTTCCATCTTGTTCCTGTTAGAGTACTGCCCCGAGCCCCTCACTGGATGCGTCAGTCTCAAGGATGAATAGCGAGTTGTAATCTGGGTTCGCCAGCACCGGTGCGGTTGCCAGA
Source organism: Hydrozoanthus sils (assembly GCA_027575215.2). Classification (NCBI taxonomy): domain Eukaryota; kingdom Metazoa; phylum Cnidaria; class Anthozoa; order Zoantharia; family Hydrozoanthidae; genus Hydrozoanthus; species Hydrozoanthus sils. Next base: position 5,700 of record JAOBRD020748460.1, read on the forward strand.
AGAGTCTTCAGCCAGTCGAATGCCTCCTGACACTCTGAGATCAATAGGTCTCTAATTGCTGTCTTTGTTGATTTCTTGCTGCCTCCACTGCCAAGCACACTCACGACACGGTGTAGTGGCCCAGTAACCTGTGCGAACCTGGGGACAGATCTTCGGAAATATAAGGCAAAACCAAGAAATGACCTTAGGTCATGCACATTACAGGGCACGAGCCATTCGCTTACCACTCTGGCTTTCTCTGGGTCGGTGGCGAAAAATTGGCTGACAATATGTGCCCCAGGTAGGGCACTTTGTCCCGGAAGAACTGACACTTGGAAGGCTCTATCTTGAGCCCATGCTCTCTCAGTTTGTTTAGCACCAACTATTCACTCCTCCGTAGGTGTTCGTCAACGGTAGTTGAATAAATGATAATGTCATTAAGATAGACCATCATAGACTGTAACAGCTTCTCCCGAAACACGGCCTGTACCAGCCGCTGAAAGGTGGCTGACGCATTCTGGAGTCCAAAATGCATGCGATTATACTCAAACAATCCCATAGACGTGGTGAAGGCAGTCTTGTGTCGGTCTTGAGGGTCGACTTCCACTTGGTTGTATGCTGATGCAAGATCTATGGTGGAGAAGTAGCGGGCCCCACGAAGCACATCTAAGGATTTTTCGATTCGTGGGAGTGGGTACGCATCATGACAGGTCTTGGCATTAACCCTATCTAGCCCGGGCTTTTTGGGGATGTCCCAGCCCTCCTTAACTTTCTTACTATTCATCCTGGAGTGATGATTTTTTTCACGAATGGTAATCATCATGAGAACTACCGATTTTTGGAGTTATGTCAACTAAGTTATTAACGACGTCATAATGACGACATCGAAGATGGTTAGACTCGCATTTTTTGTTATATTTAGTACAGAACGCAAATATTTACTAACAACATGAAAGAATGTTTTTTGCTAACTTTAATTGTAACATCCTTATAATTACGAAATGTTATAACCATAAAAAAAGTTTTTGTGACGTATTATGACGTCATACATAACGTGTTTTTTTATGTTTCTGAATTTAATATCTGAATAAAAATCTACACTAGCATATTATTTACAACGAAACTTGACTCGCAGGTTGAAAAGAAAAGCAAAAAAATAGAAATTCTGAAAAAATAAAAAAATACCCCTTACGCATTGTTTTGAAAATTGATTGGCCTGTTTGCTGCAAATCTTGAAAACAAACCTTGGACTGCTGAGTTTTGATAAGTATACACTTTCAAAATTGTTCTTGCGTTGTACCTAAGCAATCTAAAACAAGGTGATTTTGAAAATGCAAAAAGCGCCCTTTGACTTTGTGGTTGCCATGGCAACAATATTAAATGGAACACAACGAAACATATAGCAAAAGATTGCCAATAAAATTTCAGGAAAAGTCATAAAATTTCAGCATCGTACTGTCATGCGTTCCAAAGTTATTCACAAGAATGGGGTTAAGGAGGCGATAGTCGACACATAGGTGGAGCCCACCTGACTTTTTCTGGACAAGGACAATTGGGACATGTAATCGCTCTTGCTGGGTCGGATGACGCCCTTCTTTAAGAGATCGCTCAGGTAGTCTTTAACTTCCTGGTAAACATTTGGGGGTATACATCTGTGGCACTCCATCACCGGTACAGTATCCTCGGTATGATGGTTGAAGTGCACCCCAGGTCGTCCTTGCTGGCAGTAAACACGTCTTTATATTTGCTGAACAGTTGGAGGGCCTCATCTCTCTGGCATTTCATCACTGGAAAGCGGTCCAAGGTGATCCCAGTTGGGAGTTCTTTTGGCCCTTGCCAACGCACCAATTCCTCAGCTTCCCGTTTGGGTGGCATCTGAGAAGTAGCACTAGGGTCACAGGAGACAATCACCATGTTGCTCTCCTTGACAAATTCCAACGACCCTCCCGGCTGCAGCACATCTCCCTCTCTGATAATTTTGACACGTGTTCTTTGGCTTTAGCCCAATCCTTTGCAGTCTGGTTAGCTACCTTAAGGAAACACGTCTTGGAAGTGTCAATAACAGTGTTATGGCCTCGTCATGTATGGCTTGAAAAGTCTTACCAGGGCTTCCCCTCAGCAGGCGACATAGATCTCGTCAAAGCTGGGTATCCCAGATGTTCTCTACAAAGGTAACCCTAAATACCTGGCCCCGGTTCTCAACGCTACCAGGGTACGTCTTGCTGGTCCAAGAGAGCTATCAAGGCATGTGAGTAGTCTTAAATAGATTCCCTCGTCTCTTGAAGCCGGCTGTAGAATCATCGAAGCAACTGGGTTTGGGTCAAGTTTTCCCCGATGGTGTACACTTGGTCTGGGCTGGACCACTCCTCTGCTCCCCGCAACCGCAACTCGTCCCGGGTTGCCCCTTCTAGGCTATGGTATAAGAAGTTGACCGCCTCAGCATCACCCAACTTCTGCACCAATATACTTCTCTTGGCATCCTCCACCCAAGCCTCTAGCATCTTATCATCTCTGCCCCCAGCATACTTTCTAAGTTGCCTCTCCCTTGGGACCCTCACCTTTATAACTAGGGCAGGCGCTGTACCGTGGCTGGCTATGGAGCCTTCCCCCAGCTGCAGCTCTGTTCTGAGCCTGAAGCTCAGCTACTTTGGCAGCCAATGTGTCCATCCCTTCTGCCATTATTATCGATCCCATTTATGTTTTTAGATAAACTATAAATTATATTTTAGTCACTCTGTCCCACTTCTGACACCAAAATGTAACCGGTGACTAGGCTTGCGTGCAGTAAATTAAACTAACTAAAGCAACTTGACAGAAATTTATTATGAAAAGCAAATTGGAAACTAGGATTTTAAAATCAAGAGTCAAAATACAAGCGGACTGAATTAGAACTAACAACTGACTACAACAAGAACAGTGAACAAGGATATAAATTTGTAAGCGCTATAAACTTATAAATGTTATGAATGGGAACGAAAATAAGGCATTACAACGACTTGCTAGAAGCAAGTTCTTTGCCGTAGACTTAATCCCTGTTGTGTACTCCACTAATTCGTGCTCGAATTTCAAACACACTGAAAATCAGTCGAAACTCACCACTATTAATGGCCGTAAAACAAACAAGGAAATCGCGTTTTTGGATTCCAGAGATTCTGGAATATGGCCCGAAAAACACCTTTTTCTGTAAGCGGCACAGATGTACTTTGCTTTGATACCGGCGGACGGAAAAGATTACTGTTTCAATAAGATAGAAAAATAACGGAATTTCCTATGTTCAACTGCAACACGTCGGCTAAGCATGTGTTACGTTTTCACATCCGTGGGAACTGCATTCTTGAACGTAGAGCTAATTACGAGAAATCATTACTAGAATACCTTTACTTAGAAATCTAAAGTCTTTTACTAAAATAATTATGTCTAATCAATTGTCCAAATCAGTTCATAATAAATGTTCTAGTGACTCTGTTACACATGGTTTGAAGACGAGATTAATTCATGCCGGGTTGAACTCATCCCAGTTTTAAGCATGGGGATGAGATTACAACCCGGGATGAAAGCTTCATGTAAACGCTCATGTTTTTTCACCCCGGGAGGATATGATACATTGATGAGGCTATGTTGATTAAAAACATGAAACAGAAGTACCGACTGTAGTTGCAGTAACACTGTCACTAAACACAACGAAATTTCAATTGCAGCAAAGATTAAAACCAACTGCCTACGCGCCATTTTTTTGGGAACAATGCAGAAAAAACAAAAAAAAACCGAGAAGGCGCGGGCGGGATGAAGCTCGTCCCAAGCGAGATGAAACGACATCATTTTCATCCTGACAGCCCGGGATGAAACTACATATGTTAACAAAACGTTTTTCGTCCCGATATGAAGCTCATCCCGCCTTATGTAAACGAACCCTTGGTTTGACATTGCTTACATTTTAGTATTTTGGTAGATTCCTTCCCAAAGTGTTGTGGTCAGTGTTGGCTTTTTTCACCTTTTCTGATTCTTGTTCCACTGCGTTGTAGTAGAACAAGAGTCAGAAAAAACTTTTATAGCTGATGCCAGAATCACAAGTTAGCCTAGAAAGACTTGATTTTATGTTATGAGTAGAACTGATTAACGCTTTCAATTTAATTTGATTTGATTTAATTTAATTTACAGCTCTTAGCAGCGCATTTCACCAGGCCTCATGCGCTTACAATATTTCTAATAAAAATGGATAAAAACATGTATTAATGACATAACTACGTAATTATTAAAACTATAAAGACAACATGCGAAACAACTCAAAGTAATTTTAAAAAAACCGAACGGATAAACTATAGCTCAAAAGAATATGCCCTGGAATAGGTAGGTCTTTGCACTAGTCTTAGATGAGCGTATAGAGGTCGCAGTCCTTAGACTTGGTGGTACATTGTTCCACAGTTTCGGTGCAGCCACCGAGAATGCCCTTTCCCCATAGGTACGGGTGGATAATTTTGTTGCGACTAACAGGCCTTGTGTAGCGGTGCGTAAAGAACGCCTGGGAACGTAAGGTTCTAGCAAGTCGTTGAAATTTTGAGGCGGAGCGTCATTTCAACAACCAATTCTTTTTCTGTCTTGTACAGGAAAAAGACTGCAATCTTGACGGACGAGCGTATCAAGATCATGAATGAAGTGATTTCAGGAATGAGGGTGATCAAGATGTACACATGGGAAGATTCATTTGCCGACCTTGTCGCAAGTGTACGCAAGTATGTTGATGTAAGATTGGTAAAACTTTGGCAAAATACGTTTTAACACAAAAACATAAATTCCGTAATAAATACACGTTCGACTACTATAGAAATTCAAAATTTGGTGTACTAGTGTTCGTACCAACAATTTAGCTTTGTTTTGCAAAAAAGTTTTTACTAGTTGCTTCCTATCCTTTTGCAGGTTCATCCAACATACCTTTTTAATTGTTTACCACTATGTATAAATTTGTGTTGTCCAAGTTAGAGTACTGGATTAGTAACTTGAGGGAAATATAACAAGTAATAATATAAACTGACTTGCACTAGAGAACGAAAGCATCTTTTTAAAAAGTTGTAAGGAAGGCTTTTTTCCCTCTTTCAGGCAACAGATCACATATTGAAACATGGTGTTTGACTACGAATAGGACGTTTTTTTTGGTGATTTTAGAATATCGTTTTTGTCATTCCAGGAAGGAAGCTTCCGTTATCAAGCGAGCTAACCGAGCAAGAGCCTTGAACGCTGCTCTATATTTTGGTATCCTTCCTTTGGCCGGCCTTATGATGTTTACAACGTATGTCATGACTGGGCACTCGATTACTTCAAGCAAAGTGTTCACTGTTATTGGGCTGCTTTTCTCTACTAAATTGACTCTGACTAAGTTTTTCCCGTTTGCTGTGATGTTCCTAAGGGAATCATTGATTTCCGAAGAACGCTTGCAGGTGAGCCAGCAAATAGCATTTATATAGTTCTGTGGTCCTCCCAGTGAAGATATCGATGTGGTTTTGTTACACTACATGGGTTGAAAATTGCAAAACTAGACTCCAAACTAGTATTTAAGATTACGTAGGAAGGACAAGACACAGTTTTACCTTGTCAGTAGCTCAATACACGATGAAGAATCGCCACACCAGAGTGTAGAACACACCTACTTACTGTTTCTTTCTTTGACAAACGATTAGCTAAAGAACTTAGGAATCTGTAAGCTAATGGTTTATTTTGTGTGATTAGGGAAACAGCACAGAAAAGAATGCACTAAATAAGCACGACTTTAAAACTATTACTCTGTCTATCAAATCCATTCCCACAGGAACACACTCTGATCGTTCTGTAATAGGGATTGGGGTTTTCAAGTTCATTTTAGAAAAAATTGCCTCAAATACCTGCTAAGTGCCCTTTTAGTTTAAAAATCCCTTAACAAAGCGTTTCCTTTAATTTAGGAATAAGGGTTGCACCAAGTCTTGAGTTTGTAGGGGTCATGGAATTTTGAATCACGGCGAAATCGTGGAAAGTCATGAAGTTTTGCTTTTTGTTAAGGAAACCCCATACCAAGGTCAAAGATCGTGGAAAAGTCTAGATATTTTATTTTTATAACATGAGGAATTTTACAAATCGGTTTTCGGTGTGCACTGTATGCGCTTATGGACGGATTTGTGACCTTGATTTTAAAGCGGTCAAAATTTTATACTGCTGTGCGTATCAGGTCATCTGTAGGGTAGGGTAGACTGGAGGGTACTGTAGGCTGGAGGGTACTGTAAACTGGAGGGTACTGTAGGCTGGAGGGTACTGTAAACTGGAGGGTACTGTAGGCTGGAGGGTACTGTAAACTGGAGGG
>JAOBRD020748461.1:0-11508 GCA_027575215.2 Hydrozoanthus sils
GAAAGAAAGAAAGAAAGAAAGAAAGAAAGAAAGAAAGAAAGAAAGAAAGAAAGAAAGAAAGAAAGAGAAGAAAGAAAGCCTACCTTTTTCCAAAAATCAAGTTGGAAAAAAAATTAAAACATGCAACCGTGGTGGCATTACTTTTCTGAGCATTTTGCTTTCATTGTTCTAACTGTAGTACGCTTAGATGAATGATAACTTACCAGCGCGGTCAACCTTTGAGCCGACATAGTGTTTAAATTTGTCCAACGACTCCTTGCAGTTTTCAGTAACTGCATCGCAGGCCATATTCTGACACGACTGACAAAAACTAGAAACATCGTCTCGGCAACGTTTCTTGGCATCACGCAGCTTCTCGCGAAGGCTCTGTAGCAACCTGCGAGCCTGGTCCAGCAGTTTTTGAAGCCCCTCCACTGTTGATTTCACAAGCTGAATAAAAAAGAAGGTGGGTTACAACAGGAGCTACCAGAATCGTCGTTTTATGCCTTTATTAGTTGAGTAAAAGAAACACTATTGTTCAATATTACGTCTAATTCTATTGGACAAAGGCAAACGCATTGCAGGGTGAGATCGTACGCAGGGCAACAACCACAGTAAACTTTCTTCGGATAAGAATGGCTAGAGGCCTAAGGGCACAAAAGCCGTTTTTTAATTATTAAGATATTTTTTATCAAAATTACAAATTAGAAATATGCATTTAACAAAATTGTGCCTAGCGAAGGTGAGAGCCAAATTACCGCCAATAAACACTACGTGGTCAGGATAGGGGAGGAGGAGGGAAACGTTTTGTATTCTTAAAGCTCAGGGCTAAAACTGACTCGAAATTCAGATTGGGCCCATATCCGGGATATTCAAAGTTAATATCCAACCATCCCCGATTCTGTCACGCAACACTTACTGCTTTCAATTTTTAACAAGACATCCACCACGAGTGCAGGCATAAAGACTTCTTTTCTGCAAATAAAGTATTTGCTAACAGCCTACTAGCTATTGTATGATACTGTCTTATAGTTTAATCTTTCAGTTGACCTGACGATGCTGCCGCACTAATTACAACGCGTATATATTGTCTTTTTACTTCGTGTCTGCCCAGAATTATGTTCATCAATTAAAACGAGTCATCGCAACGAAAAAGACAGTCATTTTGATTACAAAGATGGATAAAATTAACTTTAATATTTTTGATGATGCCGTCGAGCGGCAATTTTTAAGATAAATTCACATTTTCCATCTTTAAAGCAGCATTAAGCAGCAATCGATTTTAATTGTGTACTTATAAATTCATATACCATGCTGCTACAGGACAACTTTAATAAATTGATAAATTTGACGTTCGTGATTCTAAACAAGCAACCTTATTGTGTCTTCTATATATAATTTCATTTGAATAAAACTATTCGTGAGTTCTATACGTTCTTGACTAAAAAATAACTGTCCAGTCGACTTTCTTTAACTTACCCCCTCCATGCCACTAGTAAGTTGCACTTTGACACCAAAACTTGCATCGGACAGACTCGTTTTCCCATCAGGGTAGCCGGCATAAATTGACACTTTGCACTTTACGGCAAATATTTGAAGCATCAGCTCCGTCTGTATTCTCTCGGATGTTAGGTTTAACATTAGCTCAGTTTGTATTCCAAATATTGTTGCAGCTCCCCGTAAAACAACCTTAACACAAAAGTAAAAACAATAACAAGAATTAAAGCAATGGTTACTCACACGGGAACGGCTACAAGAGTCCGTTCAGTGTACTTGGTTTGATACTAAAGTTTGATATGACATCCATTTCATTTGGCTCTATTTTACCACTAGCACACAGATATTGAAGGGAATTTACTGTTAAAACCACTTATTTGTATAAGAATACTTAGAGCGACATATAACTGGAATCTGTCCAAAGATTTCAATCTTTGATTCAACTTGCATAGAATGGTGTTTCTCAAAAGCCTTCTATTAGTTTTATGATGGTTCTTTAAGCCCAATTATTTTTACCGCTGAGATTGCTGCTACTTGGGATAAAAGTTATCATGGAGAAAACTATGGAGCATTGAAGAAAGATTCAATAAATGCTCTCACAGTTATTCAATGGATTTGAAAAGAACTTTGGAGGGAACGCACTTTTACCATCAAACAAAATCCCTATGAATTGGTAAAGATAAGTAAAAATAGCACTACTGTTGAATAGTTTGATTTTATATAGTTAAGGATAAATAAAGTCAAAGTACCTGGGCACCAAGTGGATCCCGAGTAGCTTTAACACGAAACATCGGTCCATTTTTCTCATCTTTTGCAAGTGATCTCAGAAACTTCACCCCTCCAGGTAAATTGATTGGAGCAAAGCCGGTCTCGACAAATATTTCCTAAAGGAGACAAAAATTGTTTAGTTTAATTAACCATCTGATCTTTGATTTACTCAAGTTAAATCTACCAGTTCTGAGAGAGGTCATCACACAAGAGATCTAAAAATGGGAAGTAACTCCATGATGGCACTCGAGGTAAGAAGATTTTTACAAAGTCCTTTTGGCACCCTTTCAGTTTCAAGCTACGCTAGTCTCGGCATTGTAATTACAAAGTAATTTTCATAAGAAACGCAAAATAAAGAAAAACTAAAAATAGTGATAGCAGAGATTCTTACCTTGTTGTTAATTTTTATTTCTAGAGTTGGTGCAAACCCAAGCAGATTTACTTTCCCTTTCATGAATAGTCCCTCCTGAATGCTTTTGGTACCTCCTGCATAAGGAATACTTTGAGCTTTCCAAGCTGCGGATACCTGTGACAAAAAGGCTACGATGAAACTCAAGACGATGTTTTTGGTAAGTAAAGCGGTTCTTATGTGTCGTTTCCATTTTTTTAAACAGACATTTTCCCTATTTCCCTTTAGACAATATTCATAGTCGGTAACATACCTATAATCTATATCGTATATTTGTTATTATGCGGCAATCTAATCTAGACAAAACAAAGTTCTATCTCATAAATCATATTGTCCACGACGTAAAAATAAATTGTTTGCAGCTGAATGTCGAGATATTGTTAAATCTTGTCAGCTACGTCGAGGGCAAATCTAGTACAATCTTTCAAAGTTAATTTTTATTTAGAAAAATATTGCGAATAAAGAGAAGAGCCACATAAAATGTATCTCGTTTACTAACCACAAGGCCTTCTGGGAATCCTGTTTTGTCTATCGGAGGTGGTAACTGCAGTTTAGATCCCAGCATTCTGAATATCTTCCCGATTGTAAGAGCGGACAACTCTCCATAGATGTATTGACTCATCGGGTTAGCGCTCACACCCAGCAAAATCTCCGAGCTGAAGCAGTGACCCTTCCATGAACAAACAGGATTTTCTCAATTACTAAACTAGGTTGGGGTACATAAATAATTTTAATAACTACTTCAACACAAAATGAATATACTATATTAGGTAAAGGGTCCTAAAGTTTTTGTGCGCTAAATTGTGGATTTAAACTAACAATAGGGGACTTATACACTGTATACACTTGGCATTTTCATAGCAATTTTTTTCCCTTTATAAAACTATGTTTAGCTTTTCGAAGGTAAAAACATGTCAACTCCAAAATTTCAGCTCGTATCAAACTCTTTAAGGTTGAAAACTAGAACGTAGAATAAATGTTTAACCCTGCATATGTTAGTGCTAATCGGCCTTTGAACAACTAAGTTATGAGGGATAAATGCACTTTAAAAAGAACGTAAGTAACAAAAATTCGTGAAAAGCTACAGTCTATAAGTAAAGGCTTGCTCGTAACTGGACACCGATTTCTACTGATTTAAAAACTAACTCAGTCCATTGAATGCATGCAGGCAGTTTAAAAAAAGTTTTAATTCTAAAATATTTTTACTGATTTTAACCTTTGTTTTCTTATTCAGCTCAAGATATTTCGTTATCGTTAGCAACAGAAAATTTCTCTTTTCTAACACTTGATACTGCTCGAAAAAGCCAACTCTAAAACAAGTCAATGGAAGGTTAATTTTTCTACTACGTCTTTAAAAAACTTTGACATCATTATACTCTCAAACTAAAAATTAAATGAACCAATTTTTCAACAAAAAAAAAGCTAAAGGGTGCTTAACCTCCTAAGTCAACGTTAGTTATCAACAGTTAGCTTCTCTTTACAGTTCAACAAATGCATTTTGTGCGGAGAAAATGAAATTGATAAAGTTTTTATTGTTTTGTTTTATAACAATTTTGACTCAAGGAGTCACGGGAGAATAAGCAATAATATTCGATCGATACTCGAGGTCCCTTTCGAGGCCTGCCACCCTAGACCTACAGTTTAATGTCCTCATCCAAAAGACGCGAAGGTCTAACCGTTTGCAGATGTTAGAGCAAAGGCAGCACCTTCTCCTCAGTTATTTTAAGACCCTGAGGGAAGGTCCAGCACCGGGAATCGAACCTAGCCGGGCCCGCACGACTGGTTAACCAGGGAACTTCTGAAGATGAAAGTAAATATTCTCCCAACTTGTTCCATGAAAAGTATGGGCTCTAGTTGGGAGAATTTACCAATATAATCGTAATTGAAAGGGCTAAGGAGTATTTCTTTCAAGGCAGGGTAGCCTACCCTACCTGCTCTTTGAAGTCGTCCTTTTTGTAACAATCGGTACCCAACTCCATTCTTCCTTTTAAGGTGAATTCCGTCGGAACTCCCCCAGCAATTGTAATCACAAACCTGAGGAACGGAAAGTATGAGCATCTTATTGAGACCCATTTTAAGGTGGATAATGCTCTACAGCAGATTTTTCAACATTGTTTTGTCGGTAGATATGTGAAGGTATGTATCTATCACATGGAAAAGCGACGGGAAAATTGTTGGTAGTACTGGCCTTTCCAGAACTTTTAACAACTGTCGATAGCAGTAAAGGGCGTGAGAATTTTGACAGTTTTTACGCTATTTTGCTGGGATTTCGAAAAACAAACAAAAAATTATAAACTTTTGGTCGCTTTCTTTCTAATCTATTTGCCGTTTCTTGTTTCTCGCTTGAATTTTGTCTTTTGGACTGATACGAGAAGTAATGCCATTTCATCTCTTGAGCGGAGAGGTTGGCGCAGTGATAAGATCGCTGCCTCCCGACTCTAAGGTCCCCATGTTTGATTCCCGGACTGGTCGAGGGTTGAATATTTGGGCGACCTTCTTTCCCGTTAAAGGCTAATCAGCTTTCCATCCGTCCGGGGTCGGTCAAAGATCATGGGTATCAGCATACATAGAATGCTTTGAAGCGGCTGCCTGAGGCGCCTCTATATTCTTCCGGTCCGCTAGGGGTAAAATGATCATTGTAAAGCACCTTTAGCATTCATATGGAAAAGACGCTATATAAATGCACCATCTTTACCTTTACCACTTTGTTTATTATTTTTTTTGAAAATTACTTTAGCTCACCCTACTTCGATGTTTGCAATGGCGAGAAAGGAGATTCCAAACGCCTTTTTCCACTTTCCGACCATTCTAAGAGTTGTTCCTATTTCGGCCAGGCCAGTGAATGCTAGTCTACCACCAAGTACAAGCGCAGTATCTTCCTTTGTCTGATTGTTTTGCTCTATTTCGCCACTGTTGATTGGAACACTGATATCCACATCAAAACCTAGGCTCGGTGACTTACCAAATTCCATCTGCAAAGGTAAAGTATTAATTAAAGGTTTTCTTGTCTTCATTGTTTTGACTTACTTGTGTTAAATGTTTCTTCACTTTTCTGTTCCTTCGTGGTTTGTAGCAAAAAATCTTATTCTTTGGTTATAAATTAAGCGGTTAAAAATATAACAAATAATGGGTTCGTAGAATAATAAAAGGAGAAAAAAAAATTCGAAATATTGAGATTCTTTGCGCATGAGTCCGGTTTATATTGAAGATAAACGAAGACTTTGAAACACATAAACCAAAGCTATAGCACTTTATTAACAATTGAAACATATTTCAAATTGGTAAACAAACTTTCAAAATTTGAACCAGACGCCGTTTAGCTTCCTATGGGTTCAACTAGGCATTGAAAGTGGGGGTACAGTACTTTCTGCTGGAGTGAAAGAAATAATTGGTGAACAACAATGACATTTAATTTGTTGAAGCTACTGAGTATTGGCTCAAGGTTGTGCAGTTATTTTGAGCATTTTATAAAATTATTCAGATCTACGACCTATGTTACAGTCCATCGGGAATCAGCTGGCATTTAGTGTTAGACCTCCGCTAAGCTTTTTACTATTTGTTTATTCCCTGACGATGCCATAGATCGGCGAATGAGCTCGGAATATTCTTGTAAGAACTTTTAGTTAGTAATTTTTTTAGCAGTAGCTCTAAGCCCAAATTGAATTCTAACTTTTTCAAATACTGCAGAGCAGTAACAACAGGGTTCGAATTATTAGCACATCGCCATTTGCAAAATTTTTGCGAACCAATTTTGGGAACTTGCGAATAGAAAATTATCCTTTTGTGGATTGAAGTTTTTTTTTTTATGTTATGTATTTGTTTCAATTTTTGTGTAAAGGAAGAGATATAGCCGAAATATATACAAAATTCGGGATAAACCTAATTTGTTCGCGCGCACCTTAATTTTAGTTTTCCTTCTTGACCTTTGGATCATGAAAGTTGTAAACAACTCCATGTAAGGACTTGATCTCTCGAACACAATGTTGACAGTTTAGAGACATGTCAAGCAAACATAAAGTCTACCGGTTCACCTTCACGTTGTCTCGACTCGAAACACCTAACTGTACGCGATTGTCTTAAATAGAACAAACTTGTCACGACGAGATTTGAATTCTTTCATATTTGTTTTCAGGGAAGTATCGCGTTCCTCGTTTCTAATACATCACCCAAGAATACAAAATTAAGCAATACGGCGGATGCAAAAACGGCACTAAAGCTAATTAAAACAAAAGCAGTTAAATAAATGTGATAGATACGTGCAACCTCTTTCGGCTTAATAATAGTGACTGACAATATACCCATCCAAATATCAGGTTTCTTGCATTCATCTCTATCAAATTTTTCCGGGTAAAAATGTTCAACTTAATTGTAAGGTTAGTTTTGTCATCTCTACTTCTGCTCTGTTCACATTTAGTACTTATATCACTTTCTGCTTTCTCAAACATCTCAATGAATGACGAGTTTTGAAATCTATAAAATGGCTACTTGAAAAATACCAAACATATGCATGTGCGCAGATTGCACCGGAAGCGGAAAACTCAAGATGGCGCAGATGCGCCGGAACTGACTTTTTGGAAAGTTCTGAGTTTTGTGGATGAACTGCATTTTAATACTCGGGCTCTTCCACAGGAAGCCCGAATAATAAGCAAAATCTTAAACTAAAAACAAAAAAAGACAAAGCACTGGCATCACCTTAAGTCCTTTTCGGGAAATTCTGCACGATAAAAAAACTCACCTCGACGAAGACTGCAATCTTTTTAAACTTAAGATCATCCTTAATAACTCTGTTGAAGAAGGCTGCTGCAATTTTAAACGAGCTTCTCCAGATAGAACCAGCGAATTGGAACCAAGTGTCCTGTCCAAAGATCTTTTTTGCCAATTCACAAAATTTGTTGTCGCAGGCATCAGGCATTTGAAATCTTGAAGAAAAGTAAAGTCCTTTTGGTACGGGCCCACTCCCAAGAGTGGTCTTCAGCGGCTCGTTGCTGAACAAGTCTCCTTTCTTAATACTAAATTTGGCTGTTGAGAATGCAATTCCAACCTGCAGTGGTGTAAACGCATACAAATAAAGTTCTTTTTGTAAATTTAACGTTCTTGGGAGGTTTTGAAGATCCCAGGAATCTGAATTTGGCTCAAGATTCAAAGAAGAGAATGAAAACTTGATGACGAAAGAAATAAACAGTATAACACAGTAAGAAACAAATAGGTAAAAAGGCTCGTGGGGAAAGAACTATGCTGAAAAAAATAAGTCATCTCTTATTTTTTGTTGAAAATCTTTAATGAACCACAGGACTTTAATAATGCTTTAATTTCAAGTAAGGCATTAACTATGCGTGCAAATAGAAAACATTGCATTCAACAGCACTTAAAAACGAGATTTCAATAACTATCTTCAATTAACAATCGCTGCAGTTAGTAAGCTATCTAGCTATATGTTAATAATATAAACATACCAATGTGTTACTTGCATTATAATGCACATTTAATAAGGTGTCAATCCAAATTTCATGAAAACCACTCACTGTCTTTTCTTTAGGTAAGGCCTTAGTAATTGTAGTGTTAAGCTTAGGTTTAATTAACAATTAGACTGCGAGGTGGAGTTTTCTATAAGTTCGATCAGTTGACTATAAACCATCTAGTCTACTACTTTTGAATTTAAACCGATGATAACGAGTGTTAAAAGAATCCACAACTGTTTTTTTTGCTTAAAAACACCGGCAGTTTTGCTAATCAATGTTTATTGCTTAATAGACAGTAAGTAGGTTAGCCAATCAGATTACATCATTCGTGATAGTCTGCCAGTTGGTTCCTACTATAAATGGAGGAGAGGTGTTCGTTTTCAATAAAACAGAAATAATCCAATGATTGCTGTCGATATCAAAACCCGCCTCCCGTTTCTCAAAATGATTTCAAGAGGTTGAAGGTTTATTAAAGGCTGAAAAACCGCATATTTGTTATATACAATTCACAATATAACAAGATTAACATCACCAAATGAGGCCTCGATCATTTCTTTAAAGATAAATAAGATGGCAAATGTTACTAACCGAGGCTTCCCGTGTGTTTCCAAAAAGGTTCAGCTCCTTGTTAAGTAGGGTCTTGGTTATGTGAGCAAACATGACTTTGTTTGTCGTAAACCCAACAGCCAAACCCTTTTGTTTTATTGCTTCAAATATAAAAATTGCCCCTCCCGAGATGTTTTGGATTGTTCCCGAGAGACGTCGTGTAGTACCGTCCAGTTTATCAACGGCTAAGCTATCGGTAACACGTTTTAGTGGCACGTTGGAGATCCCCATACGTATCAAATTCTCCATAATTCCTTTAGTTATGTCTTCTTGGAAAGTTTTCATTGGGTTGGCGATACTTGGTGGAAGCTGACTCGGCAAACCAGGTATAGGAACACTTGGTAAAAGGGACAAGATGAACTCGATGACCTCTGTAAATAAACAAGGCTAATTAATCATTATTCTTCGAGCAAGGGTGACTGGGCAGGTCAGTTATAGTCTAATAAATAGCTATTCTACTAGCAAAGGTTGGACTTTTATCGTTACGTGGAATCTTCTCCACAAAAACGAAGAGGCACCATTCCTGTTCCTATATCTAATAAAAAGTGAAACTGAAAAACGAACTGTTCCATCAAGTATACGCTTTGAAGCAATGTTCAAGTTTCAATCGGTAGAGGATGACGGTAGCAAAAATAAAGTCTAAACAACATTTTCGTTTTGATGTTTTAAAGATTGATTTAAAAACATTTGGATGTTGTAGCTCTATGTACTGAATTGTTTTCCTGTCCAACTTCTTCTGACCATGCCATGTTAACCACTTCAGTCTTGCTCAGTAATCAGCATAATTAGCACATACAAAATAAGACACTTGATATTGAAAAAATGAGAACTGCTCAACAAAAATGACCTGCTGAAATTAACATTCCCCAGTAACATTCCCCAATACCTGTTCAATGAAAGTAATGGCCTCTAGGTGGAAGAATCTATCAACACAACTTGGACTGAATAAGTTAACCACCCTAGATGGGCGAATTTACCAATACAACTTGGACTGAAACGTTTGACCACTCTAGATGGGAAAATCTACCTCTCAACTGGGACTGAAAGGGTTTAAAACCACTCTAGATGGGGGAATTTACCAACACAACTGGGACTGAAAGGGTTAACCACTCTAGACGGGAGAGTCTATCAACACAACTGGGACTGAAAAGTTTAACGACTCTAGATGGGAAAATCTACTATGACAAATAGAACTGAAGGGTTAACCACTGTAGATGGGATAATTTACCAATACCACTTGGACTGAAAAGTTCATCGACTCTAGATGGGAGAATCTACCAATACAACTTTGACTGAAAGGGTTAACCACTGTAGATGAGAGAATTTACCAACACATATGGGACGGCAAGGGTTAACCACCCTAAGTGGGAAAATCTACATGTACTAACACAACTGGGACCACAGGGAGCTGCGACGTGGCTTCGCCGCTACCTTTTTCTCCTTTTTACAAAAAAAACCGTTTCTCGGCTCGTTCGGCGGGGGGCTTCGGTTCTAGAGTTTCACCGGCGGGACGCGATGCCCCGGGGCGAAATGCAAATGGCGGTTGGCACGAATAAACTCAGGCGTTCGATTGTAATCACCATAAAAAATGAGTAAATTATGGAAATAATGGACTGAACAATGATAAGACAAGAGGTGAGATTGTGATGAATGTAAGCAAAGACATTTATTTGACATTTATCTTGCATTAAACGTCAAAAGATTCGGACCACTGGGCGAAGCCACTTCGCAGATCCCTGTGCTGTAGATGGCAGAATTTACCAACAAAATTGGGACTAAAAAGTTTAACGACTCTAGATGGGAAAAACTACAAACAAAACTGTGACTGAAAGGGTTAACCACTGAAGGTGGGAGAATTTACCAACACAACTGAGACTAAAAGGGTCAAGCTGTGGTTTGTTTGAATCTTTATGCTCATTGTATTTTCCTGATGTCGAATCGTCAGGATATAATGCATACTGTTCCATGTTATACCCTGATTGCTTTGACTGTTTACCTGTTTGTGCTTCATTCTTGGTTTTCCCCTTAATCCGCGGTCCGTCTGGTCCAGCGATGACCTCAGTTTCAAATGTTGCATTGGCAACTTCCTCTTTTCCATAGGCTACCAAGGCTAAGCTTTCAGGCGTTTGTCTGTAAACAAACTGAACATCTTTAAGTGTAACTGAATGATGTTCGCTTGCCAGGGCTGTGTACTTTAAGGCTCTGCTTAGTGTAAACTCGCCTACAAAAGTTTGTAGTACAACAAGAGTTGTTGATTAAGTTAGGTACAGTATGAAGGAAAGGTGATACAACATTTTTTTATTCAGGAAATAATTCCGAACTCTATTTAACGGGGCTTAACCCATAATCGTCTTTGTACCAGTAATAATGCTAGTAATAATAATGATAATAGTAATAATGAAGATAATATAATTAATAATAACAATAATAATAATGATAATAATAATAATGGCAATTCACGTACACAAGTTCACGAAAGTCAGGTCGGGGGTAAAATTATAGGACAATCAGGACACAATGGAAAAGGTAAAGAAATTCGAGAAGAAGGCACAAGATGTGGGGCGACGGTCTCTAGTTGCAAGAAAGTATGTGGAAGAGCTCAGCTGAAACTTTACCTGAAATTTTCCGGAACCAACAGCTGTCCGTCTGGTAAAGCAGAGGTACAGTGAAGACGATATGACCATGGTTGAAGAGAGCGCAGGTAGTTATGAGGTGAAGAGAGAAAATGCGTGGCGGGGAAAGTTAATGGTGCAGCGATGACGTGATGAGGAAGTTTCATTTGGACGTTTG
>JAOBRD020748462.1:0-14074 GCA_027575215.2 Hydrozoanthus sils
ATACCAGCTAATTTAAAAGCAGTAATTATTGCAGAACGAGGACACAGTTCCAAGTTTTTAACTGTGGGAACGGGAACAATTAAGGTTCCATCTGACAACAAGTACAAGTCCCCAGCACACCCGCAAGTGCTTGGTCGGATCAAAATCCTCCTCTGTGGGAACGAGCAGGTTTGATTTCCGGAAGGAGAAGAAAGCGATTAGGCACACTGCCCAGAAAGTAGCATCCAGTGAGTCCTTTGTGTCGAGCTGTCTGTAAATCTGTCAAAGAATTTCTGGTGTAATAGGAAGTTTTTGTTTGACGGGATTGTAACTTATGCACTTAATTATATTTATTATTATTATTATTATTATTGTTATTATTATTATTATTATTGTTATTATTATCATTATTATTAAGATTTTTATCTCCTAGTCCACTGTTCCGTTCTGAGTTCATGGCCTATCCACTGCCACCTTCTCTTCTTCACCACGTAGCTGATGTTGGTCGAGGTTATCTGGCGTATTTCGCCATTCAATATTGGGTTGGGCCAAAAGATGTTCAGAATACGGCGAAGGCAACAGTTTCAGAATCTGTCAAGTTTGTGACAGATGGCTTTCGTTGTCTTTCATGACTCACACCCATACAGTAAAGTTGTGACGACTGATCTTGCTTTTTAAGATGTTCTAAAGGGAGACAAATGTCTGCCCTGTCTTGGAGAGCCTGGTTTTAACCTCTGCCTCAGTCACCATCGGTGGTCATCTTTGAGTGTTTTCTACCATCTCCCATGCAGGGTGATTTGTGCATCAGAGTGGTTTTTCATTCTCAGTTTTTTTGGGTTTTTTTTTTGCTGACCCTGAAACCGAGCTAGCTGCTGCGGAGGCTGGCCATTTGTCATGGACTGCATGCCTGTGTGGCGGTGGGCTAATAGGTAGATGTTATTCGCAGTTGAATCTTTTGAAAAAAAAACTGCTATAAACAATTAATCTTCATTGTCATCATCCCCCTGAATATTAGGTATATTTCTATTCTCTTTTTCAACGCTCAGAAACAAAAAATTCTAGTTTGTGTTAAATTTAAATAACTCTCCAGTGTTGAGAGAGCACACAACGTGTGTCATTTATCAACACCATAAACTAGCTTGTTACAAAAAGAGTAATCCAACAGATAAATGAATGATCAAGCCAAACTGACCTTGTGAAGGGTGAACCCTAGTGAGTGTGAACTTAATGGGATGCGCTTTATATGCAGAATCAAATCCTCAAGGGACAAATTGAGTGTAAACTGCAAATTACGTACATACCAAAGATAATATTCAAATAGGTAGGTAGAATAGAAACTCATACAATTACAACCAAAGCCCCAATTGTATAACGTAGTTGATTTAACCACAGAAAAGTAAAATTGTGATACATGTACACCAACCTTTGAAATAGACCGTATGGAAAGTTATAACATTCATCAATCGTTGTTATAATAAATTTTCCTTATTTCCATTCACTTCTATTCGATAACTGAAATGTTTGTTTAGTTACATCTGACTTGAAGAAGTAAGCCTCCAGTGATGGTGGTTGAGTGCCAAAGTAAGAGGATGTACTTGATCTATACAGACATGAATGGGCATTTTTTAACAAAAAATAAATTATACACTTTTTGCCTGTAGCACTGAGTCCAGAATTTAAATCATTTTTAAACTCTAAAAAGGTAATATATTCACAAGATATTACTGTCACCAATTACCCACTAAACTGCACTCCAACGTCTTCCTCCTTTCACGTACGTATTTTCTTCCGTATGTATCATACAGAATCTTTACATCGTGAATAACTTTAATGACTTCTTTGATCTTCTTCAAACACACTTCATTATAATCCTCACGCTCCTTCAAATTTCTTCAGCTAGGAATTTAAGAATTAGCATTTCCGCCAAGAATAAATTGTAAAACCTGGTCCACGCTTGTGAGATAAGCACAAGAACAAGCATAAGCACAGAAGAATCCAAGTGTGAACATGCATGAAATAAGCACAAGAACAAACACAAGAAAAAGAAACATTTTCCTTTCTCTTGTGCTTGTGCTTGTTTCGTTTGTTTTACCAGTGTGAACATCCGTGAAACAAGCATAAGCAAAGATTATCAGAAATAACTAGTTCCAGGCTTCTTGCGGATGTTCTGCCACTGATCGTCAAAATGGCGGCATGTCCAGAGGAGAGATTGGCTGAGCTTGTGTGAAATTACCCGCTCCTTTATGATAAAGCTTGCCCAGATTTTAAAAATAAGGAACTAAAGGATAAAGCGTGGTTGGAAATCGCAAAATCTCTTGGCTTGAAAACAGGTGAGCGAAATAAATCTGAAAAATTTGCAATTCAAGTCACGACTGACGAGTGATCGAGTCGCATATACAGTTGTTGTTGTTTCAAAACGACAAGCTTTGACTGAGTATCCCCACTCGAAAGTAAGTATTTAGACTAGCTTTAGTTCCTTGAAAAGTATATGGGCAAACAATCTTCTTTTCAAATTTGAAAAGCTTATTTATAATTACATTTTCGAAATGAACGCGCAAAGACACTTTTAAAAGCCCTTATGTACAAATTAATAACAAATTACTGCCTTCAATTTTTAAAAATTTGTTTATTCTTACCAAGAAAGTTCATAGATATAGTGCATGAAGCGGTCCGAC
Organism: Hydrozoanthus sils; assembly: GCA_027575215.2. Classification (NCBI taxonomy): domain Eukaryota; kingdom Metazoa; phylum Cnidaria; class Anthozoa; order Zoantharia; family Hydrozoanthidae; genus Hydrozoanthus; species Hydrozoanthus sils. Next base: position 2,655 of record JAOBRD020748462.1, read on the forward strand.
CCCATCTTTACTTCCCCCAGAGCGAGAATAAACTACAATACTGGATTATGTAAATAGCAATATACAATTCCAGTGACCAAAAGTATTGAATTCCAATTCCCTCTAGAAAACAGAAGCTCACCCTTCTGTTACTTTAAGAAAACCTTGAATACAATATTTTGGAAAAATATTGACTTTGGTAAAATTCCATTCTTATTTATAATGTACTACAACAAAAAGAAAGATTATGTAATGTATGATTTACATTCAAGAGTAACCTGTCTGTTTGTATTACATTAGCTTTAAGATTTTATTTATAGTGTATAATTTTTTTGTTGTTGTGTACAGTACCTAATTTTCTGGTTTTTTTTTCGTATTAATGTTCAAGCCTTGTTTTTATTTTTGTGTCGTTGTTCCTTGTCTTCGTTATGAACTCTGTCTATCTGCTATTTACTTTATTTGTCAAAGGACTTCCTGGTTGTTTATCCTAACGGTTTTTCGGGAAGCCATCATACCATGCATAATCTATTCATGCAAAATTATGTTGCTAAATGTTTAGTGGTGGAAAGGTAAATTTTTGTTATTCGGTTTGTTTACTCAAAAATGCTTGCCAGGAGATATAAATTGGAGTCTTGGTCAAAACTCAACATCAGCTTTCAGGGCTCGAAATTAACTTTTTTGTTTGGGAACCAGCCGGCGACTATGGGGAAAAATTTGGTCGCCAGATTGTAAATTTTGGTTGCCAACTTATTTTAATTATAACTTACATAAAAGCAAGATTTTATACGCTACTTTGCCTACAGAAAAAGTCATCTAAGAGTCATCAGTTTTAGTTCCGCCATCTATAATAGCTTTGTCGCAACTTGCCGTCAAAGCAACTGGAAATAACACTGATTCAGGAAGAAGACATAAGGTCGTACTTCGTGATTCATCATCGTAGAGGCTCAGTGTCGTGGAATTATATAAAAAATTACCATCTCCTGTTGCTTGCAGTGCAACGCGATGTCCAGGTTCATCTGCGATGTCTCGAATGAGGCTGGTTCCGAGGATGTCCTTCGGCAATTTCGTCAGATTGATGCTTTTTAAATTTACAACTGATGAAGGATTCAAATTATCAGTTAACCTTCTGGCTGAATCCTCATCGCCCGCTCATAAAAAATCTCTGATTAGCATCAACCGCCATCGTTGCAAAGCACGAAACACATGGACCGTGAGATAGTGCGCCTGCAATCCAAGTTTTGGAAGAAGCCACTGAAACAATATGGCCCCTGATCAACGCCATCTTGACGTTTGAAAGTACATTCGGTTTTGGCGATTTTCTTATTATATTCAGACATATTTTTAGTGGGGACAGAAAGGTGAGTTGTCTAGCAGCTACCATATCCAAATAATTTTCTTATATAAAGATTTCAAAACAAAAGTTGTAGTTATCTTTATTATTGGACAAAACATGAGTCGCCAGCTGGCGACCAGTTCTAAAAATTTAGTCGCCAGTGCTCAATTTCTGGTCGCATTGGCGACCAGTAAGTCGCAATTTCGAGCCCTGGCTTTATTCTTATTTCCTCTTTACTGGCTGGTTCTGTAGTTGTGCATAAATTATCAGTGATGTTACTCTTTTTAGAAAAATGTTATTTTTCACACTTACTGGATTTTTCACCTATGATTAGCCACTGCAATTGCTGGATGATATAGTATCCTGCTTATACTGTATCATTGAGCAGTTTCTTAAATTACATTGTTTTTACTGGGTTGCAAGCCAGTATCTTCGAGAATCTCAGAAACCGATATAGTGGAGGTAAAAAGAAAGTGCAGCGTCAGATGGTTAGTGGTAGTGGAAGTGCTGAGGTAAAGAATGCTGAAAACCAAACCTCGGAATTATTCTGTTATCTCAGATGGCTGGATCCATTTGTTCAACCAAGGGAGAGTAAATCTAATCTATTTGCTTTCAGCCCTGGTCAAATTAATGAAGACAGCAAGTTGGAAGATGAAAGCTCTGACACTCGACCGCATCCCACTGAAGGTGCCAGGTGTTCTACTCCATTCAGTGAGGTCAGTGAAACCAGCAGCACAGATGAAACAAATGCTACCTCATTTGCTAAACGAAAAGAAGATTATTAATATTAAATCAGGAAAAAGCTTATCTTCAGAATAAAGAGAAGAAAAGAAGAACAAGCTCTGATGACACCATTGAAATGTTGAGCTTCAACTTATTTAGTCTATAAGTTCAAGACTTGGAACAGAAAAAAAAAGAAAAATATGAAGATGGTCTTTTTGTGACCTACTTCGGACTCAGCTTCGCCAGCTAGATCCAAAGGATAAGCCTACTGTGAAGATGCAGCAGATAAACAGCATTTTGTACTCATATTTCATGAAGCCACAATCACAGCCAAATGAGCAGTGTAGCTCCTTTTATGATCCTCATTCTGAGCTCAGTATACCCACCTGGTACAAATGGACAAGTCACAAAGAAGCATGCCACCAGCAAGTTGCATTAATCCTCTTCCAATACCTTCTGTGCATAAAATGGAGGGGCAGAGGCACCATTACCCCCCTGGTTACTTCTGGAACAATAGCTGAAACTCTTTTAGTGTTCTGTTACATTTTCCCAGGTGGATAATGCTACCTGTGACTTCTATAAAGTTTTTGTTGTGTTTTGGTGCGAATTAACTGAGTACTACTGATGCAGTTGTAGGAGTTTGTATTTTAAAGACCAAGTAGCCTCTTGCCCAATTTAAGTTGTTGCAAAATGTTTGTTGTAGATGTAACGAAGTTATACAGGATAATTAGTTGGCTATAGTCTCCCTAAAACAATTAAGTACTATATACCTAAATATTTTGTTAAAAATCACACAGTGTTTGTTGTTGTTCAGTGCAAGGATACTTTTGGTTGTGCCAATAAGTGTAAAATGGCAAGAGATTTTAAGTTAAATTGACTTACTTAGAAAAGAGAGAATCTCAGAAAATCTGGTATCTTTTCTAAAATATAGAGATTTTAAGTCTAATCTTATTTTCAATAGATGTTTTGATGCATTCTAGAACTAAAAAAGAGAGCTTGTTACTCTTTCGTCTTCTCGTCTTTCTCTTTCCCCCACTGATTTCAAAGAACCGCCTTTGCGTTTGTATCTCCTTTAGATCGTTGACCACTTTATCCCTTGAAGTCCTATGAGCATTTCGTTAAGGTTTGTGAACGTGCAATGTTCACTTAGTTTTCGTAGTTCCGCAATAAATTCAGCGACCCACTGCTTGGTTTTTGAACGCAATCGAAAACGTCTGATCTCGTAAAAATGTAGTTGGATCTCGGAGCCAGGAGGTTTTGTACCCATCAAAACGAATTCAGTTATTCCTTGCAAATTTAGAAAAAATCTGTTATAGAACCTAATAATATATATGATCAAGAGAAATATTAAATATATATATACTAATTTCATAAACTATTCATATATAAAAATAATACATAATTATAATCATGAATACATAATTTGATTTCTTGCGCAACTTGCACATTAATTTACTGTTTGTAATATTTTTGACTAAAGTTGGTCAATCAGTAGAAAATTTCATATTGTAATTAATCATAATCATACTTGAGTAAAATTAATAAAAAAGGTAACTTTACATTAAACATTCTTTGTGAGGTTGTCACTGGTAAAGCCTTTTGCTTGGTCCTTACGTAAAACAACTTTGTCTTCGTAAAGGAGTCTGCCCAATGCCTTACAGTGTATGTCACTTTAAGAAAATTTACAGACTATTTGAAATTTTGTTAAAATCTCCACTGGCACATTGCACATTCAGACCAAAGAAGAACTGTTGCCCTCAAAGTATTAAAAAAATTGAGCATTTATCTTCATAGTCTAAAATATACCTACTTAATTAATAATATAACAATCGTTATTTGTTTTTAGGAATTATTTGGGTCTGAATTTGTTCATGTGCAGTAATATTATTCAGGGCTTACCAGCTTCTATAGGAAGAAGGCTTCCTGTACTGACATAAAATGTCACTAATGTGACGTTTTGCTCGATTCCTATCAAGCGTTAACCTCAGCTTCTCTCCAAGTTAGTACACATGGAACAGCCGGGTAACCTGTGGGTCATCCATGATGGACTCACACAGGAGTTGGTTTTCTCTAACGTCCTCCTGGCTAGTTCCACTGCAGATTTTTAGACCTGCTGTTCCATGCAACTACAAACAAAACATTTGCAATTGTGAAAGCACATAAAAACAAACATAACAAAGAAAAGAATAAGAACTTTGAAATTCTCAAAGCTAGAAAAGTAATTCATTTAAAAGTTTATTTCTAAAAAGAATAATTAACTGAAGTTATCTTGTGTAATGTTCATGTTAATTTTCATTTTTGTTATTTTATGACAGTATGATTGTGTTTCATTTCATACGTTTTCAAAAAAATGAGCAAAAAGTGATCTTGAGTATACAGTTTAAAAATAGGGCTATAAGGCAATACAATTATAAAAGTTTTAGCAACATTTTCAGTTTCAGAAACTTGCCATCTTCCTTCTGATACAAGATTAGAATTCGCGGAAGGGGGTGGGGACTTTAAAGTTGGATTTTTCGGGGCTATTTATTTAAAAATGATCAAGATTAACATATAGCTGGATAAGTATATTATAAGTAAAATTAATAAATTATTATTTGTGCAGGCGCTTTTCAATCAGCAAAACTAAATTAAAAATGCTCAACTAAACTGTGGTGAATTCTGGACCTGTTTGCCATTTTACATGTACATTAACACCCAACATAGAACACACCTTGTTTGTTAAAAATGAATTTTTAATTTTATCAGATATGTTGAGATTAAACTTGTTCAAACACAGGTTGGTAGCTTGTGCCTTACAGCTTCCTTCGCGTAGCTCCAGTAGCAGTTTCTTGGAGATTTCTGTTTGTTCAGCACAAGCTCATTTTTTTTTGCCAAAAATAAATAAATTATATAATATTAGCTTAAATTAATGTATAGTATGTACCTGCATCTAAGGAAAAGCTATATCCTTTCTTGAGCCACTATCTCCAGTTTCCATAGTGTTTTAAAAGGCCTGTTTAAATTATATAACATTGTCCAACATTGTTCAGCAAAAGAACTTATCCAACATCACCCAATGGTGTTTAAATGTAATGTTGTCAATATTGTTGCAGAATAACAGTAAGGATTAAAGTACCCACATTCTGCTTTTCCAAAGAAGAGAATCTACTCTTTGACTCTCCCCCCATTTCTGCTTTTCCAAAGATGAGAATCTACTCTTTGACTCCTCCCCCCATTTCTGCTTTTCCAAAGATACGAATCTACTCTTTGACTCCCTCGGATGAGTCGACGGCTGTGAAACATGTTGGGACAGCACTGTGCATAGTTTTGTGAACTCAGAAAGGGGAAGAGGGTTCTCAGGCGATGGGAAGGTACAACTTTATGAAAACAATTCAAAACTTAAAATTACCACATGCCAAAAATACCTAAGTAGGCAAAATGAACTACCTGTAACCCAAACCAACTCGGCAAACTTGTCAACCCAAGAAAAAATACCAAAGCTAAAAATTTAAACCCAAAATAATCTTTCGCACCTCCTGGTAACTTTTATACTTGAGTATCCCTCCTCTTGGGGCATTGCTAAGATAGCAACAAACCATATTATATTATAATAATTTTTATCCCAAAAACCTTTTTTGAAAAATGCACAGAGAAGTTCTAGAAACTTCAATTCAGGCATACATAAACATGTAGATATGTAGTTAGTGCAGGGATGAACGTCACAACTGTTCATATTATTGCAAGTCAGGTGTGCAAGATATTGTCGGTGACAAAATGTACAACTGCCAATATTTTTATATTATGTTCACTGAGGGCAAGCTTTCTAGGGAGGACAAGAGAGTTTTAAACTGCACAAGGAAAACCAATTTAGCAATACTTCAACTGCCTTCTTCAATCCAGATTTTTGAGTTGTTCAATGTCACTGCACAGCAGGTTTAAGTCTGCAGTGCTCTTAAACTAGAAAGTTGGAAAAACTGAGTTAGATTTTGCAAGACTAAAACCTGTTTTCATTTAAAAAAGAATACTATAGAATTCAAGCGTAGCATATACAACTCTTAACATCCAATAATACATACAATAACATTAGCACTGCATAAACTAGCTGTCAGCGTTTTCGCGCGTTTTTCTTAAACTTAATTATTATAATTTGTTACATGGTACGGCATAATCACGATTTAAAAAGTGTATCAAAATCAGTGCTTTGAAACAGTATTAAAATACATGACAAAAATCAAATGTAGCAGAAAGTATTCATTTTCGATTAAAGATTTTCTAAAATTGATCGAGCCTTTCCGCACGGTTTCAAAGTATTGTGAACCCTCGTGAAACAGCATGGGCATCCGCGCTCGTTTCACCTTTATTTTTTCAAAAAGTGAACAACTTTCAACAGTACTAGTATAAGTATATCAAACTTGTGTTTATCCACGACTTCTGGTATTATGTCTCTCAGGCCGGGGTTTATTAAAAACAAGGACGCTTCGCAAGTACCAGCACTAGACTGTGTAGACTCACATGAAGACTAAATGAATCAAAAGCAAAGATTTAGCTACAGATACATTGATGCCAAGTTGTAGGGAGAGGCTCGCTAGAGGGGGGTCCTCCCCCGGGAAAATTTTTAAATCTGAGTTCTCCTAGATCACTTGGCCTGCATTCTGAGGTGATTTAATGACACCTTTTACCATGTTATAATGACAAATTTTAAGATAATAAATGGCTGAAAATATGAACTAGTTAGACTGTTACACAACAAATCTCAAACAAAATCCATGCAAAGTCACAATCCTCTCAATTTGTAGAATTCAAACAGAGTTCTTGTCAAAATCAAGTAATCCAACAAGTTTCTTACAATGTGAAACCTGAACTGATATCCGAAGTTATTGTTTTGGAACTGTTCAGAATTACTTTGTGCTTGTAGCACTGGAATGAAGCTTGTTATAGTCCCAAGTTGCACTCTTAGCTTGCTTCACCATGGTGCTGGGAGGCTTGAATGCATGAGCTGGCTTATCATTGGCTAACTTTATTGTCAGAATGCTTGACAAAAATCCATTTGGATCAAGGTTTGGTTCGGAGTGAGGTTTTGTTTTTCCGAACCATAGAAAAACTTCTCTCCTCTTCTGCATTGGAATGAGGGATAATGAGAACAAGTTTGGCAACTTTTGAAATGCGATCAAATCTGTAGCTACCACCAACAGCTTTCAGGTTGACCAAATGGTGCCAAACTACATCCATTCTGTTGTAGGTAACAGCTTCATCCTCTTGAACTGTTGCTGACTTCCAGACTGATTCAGGTATTTCACTGTCATCTAGCAACTGATATTCTATGAGTTCTTCACACAGCTCGTCATGTTCTTGTGGTGAGGAATATGGCAGGAGGTTGCTGAAACGCTCGACGAAGTACTCAACTTGTGCGATACTGGCTTCATCTCTCGACATTACATTTACAAACTTTGCAATTGTCAGTACCTCATCATTCATTGGTAGATTTGAAAGAGCATACCCCATAGCTTTCACGTAGAATGCCCTAACCTCGTTTAATACATGCTTTCATACATGCTTCGTGATTGGTTTAATTCTCACACAATACCTTGAATGGTTTTCACTTGTCATTTCCGCTAGTTCAGTTTACTTGTCAACGTGTCGAAGTTTGTTTAATGTTGGCGAAGGGCTTTCCCCTTTCATGCACAGCCGTAAAACAATTTGAACTCGAGTTGGAGTGATAGAAACACTTTTCTCAATTCAAGCTCTAAATTTCCTCTTTCCCAACGGTATACCGCCTTATTAGTTTTTTAAAATATTTTTTACAGCAATGTTTACTTGTGTTCTAATGCAAACTTGCGGAGACTTGCGATCTCTGTCAACGCATGAAATTGTTTTGTTCCACTTACCCTAAAATATTCGACCGTGCTTTTTCAAAAGTGGACGAGAACAAAATTGCAATAATACTGAGGACATTGTTTTATTTGTAAGTCGCTGATACTTCAGATGTGGGACGATGTCTGGTTTGGAAATTTGCCCGCTCTTATACTTTCGTATGTTTGGATCTCCAGCAGATATCTTTTTAAAATATACATGTGTTAGCTGTCAATTCACGGTCTATTCATTTCTGTCTTTTTTACCCTGCAAGCCGGCTCGCGGGCTGTGTCTTTCTGTGCGAGAAGTGTGCGTCGTTTCCAGAGTTTTTTTAACGCATTGCCTACAAAAAATATAATCCTTCGGCAGTTCTAATAAGCCAAAACAAACGCCAACATTGAACAGAATTTTCGACACGTTGACAAGTAAACTGAACTAGCGGAAATGACAAGTGAAAACCATTCTAGGCATTGTATGAGAATTAAACCAATCACGAAGCATGTATTAAACGAGCCAATGAAAAGCGACTACATATATCCTTGCGACTCAAACGGCTTGTTGTGTACTAATACGCAGACTGACTATACCGGAGGTTTGGACAGTCTGCGACGCTGGCTAGTGTTTCGATGGAATTTCTACATCCCATATTCACTGAAGTGTTGTCAAGGCCGAAGCCAACACAGTTATCCCATGTAACTGAGTTGTTTCAAGGACTTCGTTCATCTTTGTAAATATACCCTCTGCTGCTGTTGAAGATGATGCCATGCACATATCTAAAAACTGGGTTGCTACTTGGCCACGGTTAACATAAAAAATCCTGATAGTCAATGGGTTCATTTTCTGCACACCGTTATCACTTGATCCATCAATGTATGCAGAGAATGGATTTTTTTTCATTTAAGCTACAAGATTCTCTTTGAAATGTTGGGCAATTGCACCATTGACAATACACGTTGTTTTCGTTCGCCTTGAAGAATACTTAGCTGCAATATCGCTGTCTGAAAACATATTTTGAAACAGTCGTGTCAGTTCGTCAGCTAGTGACAGGGGAATATTATTCCGGACCAACATGGCGGCCACTTTCACTTCTGCACGGGTGACTTTGTCAACTAATGGGTCCCTTGCTGCCAAGAATGGTAACTTGCTTTGTATAGATCTAGCTGCCACATTTCGTTTGTGATTTTCTGTCAAAATATGTCTTGATCTATCCTTTTCTCCCTGATATGCACAACTAAGGTCGAGGCGCACATGTTGCATCGAACGTCGTAGAAATCATGGCCAACAGACGAAATAAAAGGCCATATCTTTTCCCAATCCTTCTTGTACTTGCATCTGTACTTCTTTTTCTTTTCCTTCTTTGATTTCTCTTTCTTTCTCCAGCAGAAGCAGAAAATATACACTTTTCTGCCCTACTAGAAAGTTCTGAATACTCTGACTGTGAAATATTCGATAGAGCAGAAAACAGAACAAAGATGGCGAATGCTCGGAGAGAGAGAGAGCGTCACATGCCACGCTAGACGTGCAAAAACAAGTCGAACCCAGGTCACTTTGGGTAAGCAAACACGAGCAGTGAGAAGAAAAGGGCTCTGGGGTCTAGATTTCTTGATTTCTCGTCAATTTGCTGCTGATTTCTCGTCGATTTCACGATTTCTCAGATCATGAACAGTTCTACGTTTGTGGAACAATAATATATATGATATATGTATTACAAAATTTGTTAACCCAAGCTCGGCTGGAGATTTTGCTTGCTCAGCTGGAGATTTTGCTTGCTCAGCTGGAGAGCTGGAGATTGAGTGTGAAAGCCGGAGATTTAGCATCTATATATTGTGAAGTATGCTGATGGAGTGAATATGAGCGATTGCCTCTCCAATGGAAATTAAAATTTGTAAAAACATATGTAAGTTTTTTTGGTCCAAGGGCTCTTGTTCACGCAAAATCTTTGCATACGTTTTAGGTTTGCCTGATTTTTCTGTGCACAACTTAGTGGCAAGAAGAAAGAGTTTTTCTTGTGTAAACACTCCAATCAGCATAGACACCCCAGGATGACCAGGAATAGAAAGTGAAATATCTGCTTCAGTGTGAACGTCGGTGAAGTTTGAAACTTTAAACATCTTGAATACAGTTTGAACCCCTTTGTATGTTCCGGCAATACACTTGCCAAATGTACCTTTTCCAATAACATGCCCTTCATTCAAGTCTGAGATATCTTGTTTACTCAGGTTCAATGAAGGTATTTTATACGATTTTCCGTTTACCCTCGGGTTTGGGGTTTTGGGTTTTGAGCAACTTGGAGTTGGAGCCCCATTCTCAACTTCCGGATCCGGAATTACTTGAGAATATACCATCTGTTTTGTCTTGGGTTTGTTAGAAGTGGATGCAAGTGGAAGAGTAGCATCGCGTTTTCTTATCACTGCCACTGGAGAGTCCTTTCTTTCACTGATAACACGTCTTTCGGAATGAGGAGCTGAAGACTCCTCCTTTCTTGCTCGGTCGCCGGTGATACGCCGCAAACCATAGTAAGACCAACACTTGTTACTTCGTTTTTGTGTGACAGAAGGAAAGCAATTACTTACAATTTGACCACCTTCTACTTCTGTTAAAGTCACTTCGAGATATGGAAAGATAGAAGTTTCGCACTTCATTTACCCTGATCTTGTCGGTCTGCAAACCAATCTCGAAGGCCTCGTTTAACCTATTCAAGACAAGTTTTTTAGAAAATACTTAGCAGATCTTAGCAAAAAACTTGTTTCGACATTTGAATTACAGAGTGAAAGAAACTGATGAATATAATTACGACATCGACAGTTGATTCGAACTTGAAGAGCGTATAAATATGAACTTGATTCACATACTTGTTAATAACAACTTCTCTTGTGCGCTTACGAAACCTACACTCTCAAAGAGAGTCGGCTGTGGTCGAATAAAGCAAATCAAAACTATCGAACCGGATCTGTAGAATATTCGACTGCGACGATAGTAATTGTAGTTGATTCTTAAATCTATCAGGATATTTAACGTTTCTCGTACAGTTCAGAAAGCCTTCGACTTCAAATTTCTATGATATTTTCGGGATATTTCAATGGTTCTAGCAGCCCCCCCTTTTGAATTTACAGGATATTTACATGTTTCTCATACAGTTCGGAAAGCCTTCCAACAACTTGTTTTTATATGTGTAGATGTGTAGTTGTAATTAGTGCAAATAAAGCTAATTTGCATTACAATAGAACTCCCTGGAGAGAATCGCATGCTGGTATGCGATTTATATAACCCACCAAATCACAGTTATTTAGACGCCGATCTGATGGACTATGTGATTAACTTTACCGAGAACGTCGTGGAGAAACATCCGAACACTGTTGTGGTGTATGGTGGTGACATGAACCGCTTGGATATTAGTCACCTTGAAGAAGTCTTGCTAACGTGGGTGTTCATAGATAAGTTTTGATCAAACCACGTCCCAAGATCTCGTACAACGTCAGCTGGCATAATTACAGATTCTCCCACGGTGATCGCAGTGTTGCAGGTTATTTTTTTCAGCTGCTGTGGAGTACCGACA
>JAOBRD020748567.1:2910-14073 GCA_027575215.2 Hydrozoanthus sils
CCTTATACAGTGAAACGGGATGAGCACTAGCAATGAAAAGAGCTCACTGCCTGATTGGAGTACCTTAACCTTGATTTGACCTTATACAGTGAAACGGGATGAGCACTAGCAATGAAAAGAGCTCACTGCCTGATTGGAGTACCTTAACCTTGATTTTACCGATGGGTTTTCAGGTTTTCCGTGCTTCGTTCATGAAATACACCCATCTCATTGCAGGCCTAAACCCCGTCTCTCCCCGAACTCCTTAGTTGAAGTTATAGTTTTGGAGGAGGAGAGAGTTGGTAACCTGTTTCTCTATTACTAAGAATACATAAACAAATATATGAAAGGGCCCGCTAAAGATATTGTGCTACTCCACTCAGGGCTAAACTGGGTCATGGGCTTTTATCTGGGAAATACTCTCAACCTCCGCCTGAGCCAAAAGATGGGCCCGAGAAAGATGAGCAAACTGAGAAGGTAATTAGTCTGATGCACCTAAACGAAAGGGTTGATTCTCTAGTATCGTTAACAATTGTATAATTTCAAACAAAGCTCGGTTTGTCTAAATTCACGAATGGGAATTGTTTGGGATGCAGCCCATGCTATGCTCTGAATCACCAACTGAGCAAGCCCTCTTTAGCAATAGAAATATTGAACAGAAAGGGGGCTCCAGTTCTCGCTGTCACACACTTTGGAACAGGCCCTCTCCTCTCTTCCTTGACGTTTTTTAATTTACAATCCAAGCTTTATGAATAATAATCACTTTCACGTAAAGTATTGTTCTCCTAAACAGCCGACATTGCTCCGTGTATGTTTTTCGACCAGGAATCTTTTAGGAGAAGGACAACCATTTCTTGTGTAATTTAGCAGCAGGGTTTCACCTCAGATGTATCTTAGTAAATCCTAGTTACCTATGCAGTTCCTGGTCTTGTGTAATCCAGGAACAGGATGGCATTGCGCCTCAGATGTTTAAGACACTCATTGGAAGAGGTCATCCAGAGTTCTCTACCAACCGACAACAAGATGCACAGGAGTTCTTTTTGCATCTTTTTACCGCAATCGACAGGAGCGAGGTCAGTTTAGTAAAACCTTGCTATCAATGTGTTTTGTTGTGATTAAACATGTCGTTTGATGATAATATATCTTTGAGCCTACAATAGCTTAGACTTGACGCTCAATTGTGTTAAGTTTAATTTTTAGATATATTTTTGAGTTTGTGCAACAATTTTTGCTTTTCATTCATTCTCCAGAGAGCAACTAGAGGTTCCGTCAACCCAGTAGACTCGTTCAGATTCAAAGTAAGACGTTTCACTGACTTATTCTTTTATCGCTTGAACTTAAATGAAGTCTACTTTGTTGTTACCTTGTTATTTACGTGCCTTCGAGTGTTGCAGACTTGTCGGTTGGTAATGTATGCCATTTTCTGATTCTGATTCAGATAGAAGAGAGAATTCAATGTGTACAGTCAGGCAAGGTCCGCTACACCTCAAGAGAAGAAACTCTATTCGCCCTGCCGATTCCTCTTGAAACGGTCCTGAATAAAGGTGGTTAAGAAATATGCCTTACCAACTCTGGGTCTGTATATTCAAAATGAGCAGTTATAGCAACAAAAAACGGCTACACTGAAGAGAACTGCATCAACAAGTTGTAATTAAATTATAACATGAATAGTCCACTTATTTCATGCCACTTCTCGTTGGAGTTACAACCGAAGTGACATTCGCCTGGCACAGGACCTTTTATAGTGCAGGTCGTTGTTTAATCTCCCTAATTTTGTTTGACAAATATACATGCATGTTGTACAAATCAAGAACCCCAGGTTTCCCCTATATATATATTTTTTTTTCATCAGAAGTGAAACAAGTAAAGTTTGCTAAGATTAACTATTGACGCAAGATTACAAACCAAAGGGTCTTTTTAACTCGTATCATTATAGATGAAGTAGCTTTATATGAGGAAAAGAAGAAAGAAGCAGAAGCAAGAAAAGAAAGAATGTAAGTATAGTTTTTTTGTAATAAACTACTTTTAAATCGTGAATTGTTATTGTTTGAGTGGACAAGTTTCATTGCAATTTATAGTTAACAATAAGACTACAAGCTGGAGTTTTCTAGGAGTCAGTAGTCAACGAGGCACCAAGCTACTTGTTGTATATCGCTCATTAGTATTTACCAAAGCAACCACTATCCATTTTCGCGTGCTCTGATTGGCTCCCGTATCTCACAATATCCATGACTATTAGTTGATTTTGAGGTGGTAGTCAAAATGGCATCGCATTACTCATTAGTTATAGATGAGGAAATGATTGCTTTAAATGAAGAACCATTCCAGAAAACACAAAGAAGACAACAAGATTTGGCTTTTTGGTTTTAATGGTAACGACAAAAATCTGCTTAAAATCCACGACATTTATGTTCTTCCAAAAACCCTGAAGAATGTAATGAAACTCAAATGTACACGAAGCGTGCGTGGCTACAAATAGAAAAAAACTTAAATTTTGCCCTTTCTTTGAAAAATGAAGCGCATCTTATCCCTATCTTCTGGTAAATTCTAAAACTGGATAAAACACATCACATGGTACAAAATCGGAAGTAGGTTATCAGCAAGTATACCCCTTCTAATTTGACAACTGCCCTGCGATTTTGTCGGCCATTTTTAATTAAAACAACAAACGTTATTTTTTAAATTTTGAACAAGTTTAAATTGATAGACAAGAAAATTAATCGTTTTGCAGAGTCTAACGATAAAGATTTTTAAAAACGCCTGGTTTCAAAGGCAGTGACAGACAATGCAAAAAAGTCTACAAAGTAAGCCATAAACGTATTTGAAGGCAAAAGAAGCTGCGAGTCTGCTTTCGCTAAACAACAGTTTCAATAACAAGCTTAACTAAACCTATCAAGTCTCTAAAGTTCTGTAAAATATCTTAATCTTAAAATTGCGAGTTTACATTCCATCCACCTGCAGTTGTGTAGAGAAGAGAGAAATTTTCATCGCTGCAATTGTATTTATTTTACAGTTGTAAAATAAATAAACCCCTTTTTGGATTACTTGTATATTGGAGGATAATGTCCTTGGCTGATAGATTGTCCTCGAGATTGTCCTCAGTTGCCCACGAAGCTTCGCTTCTCGGCCAATTGTTCTTTTTTTGGACAATCTATCAGCAGCGGACATTATCCTCCAATATACCAGGCGCTGGAGGGAGTTTATTTTCTAAATAGACAGTGAGTAGATTAACCAATCAGATTGCAGCATTCATGATAGTATTCTAGTTGGTTTCAACTAATATATTAACTTCAATGTATAGTTATGGAGCTCGTGTAAATCTATATCTCAATCCTGTTTCCAAAGCAACTCAGTATTTTACTTTTTTTGTCGCAGAGACCCTAGTGAAATGGTACGGCCTTTAGTACACATGTCGTCTTGTGTAGAAGCGTTCTCCAAACCGGAAATGGTTCAGGATTTTTATAGCACGGCTCTCCAGGCAAAAGGTGTTGCAACTAAGTAAGTATCACCCTATAATGATCTGGATAAGTTTGATTAGGAAAAAGATTGCAATGTGTTGAAAGAGGATTTGTCTTAGGTTAAATTCGTTCTTACAGTGCCTTGGTTGCAAACTTTTGAAGTTGACCTAATTGTTTTGCTACTAGTAAAATGCGTTAGAATGCAAAAGTATTTCAAACTTACTACTTTGTTATACCTGAGCTTATGAACAATTCCTTTAACTTCCTCTTTCAAAAACAAAACCGTATGTGGGTACCAGTGCAAGACACTTACCACTGTAGCCAAGAATCTTGATGAATTTGTCATATGTTTTTAAAATTTGATGACGAAAAGAAATAGCCTTTCTAACTTCTTCAATTATCTTAGAGCTTCGTGAGTTTCAATGACGCTGTTTATTTTCCTGTGTTTTACATTTATCTGAAGAACCACTCGGTTTGCTACCTTTCCTGATTATTTGATGGTACAGATGAAGAAGTTCACCCTTGGAGAAGATTGGGTTCCGAAAAAGTTGGGTAAGATTGACATCGAAATCATTTGTCCACGGAACATCTTCGACTGGTTATTGCCACAGCATCAAGATTTTCCTTTTTTTAAATTTAGTACCTTCCTTTTCTTCGCTGCCCACCATTGATATCATTTGATTAAAGCAAATAAATGTTGTCAAGTTTTATGTTGTGTTTTTTCCTTCGGCACATTGCTGATTTCATCAGATTGAAACAACGATCTATTTGGTAACAGTTCTTCAGGATATTCATATCAGTGTTACTATTATTCACAGATGTCGCGCTGCAAGTGCTGGAAGAGCTGGATCTAACAAGTCTGAAGGGGACTGGTCTCCAACCGGGAGAAGAAGAACTTCCTGATGGGGAACCTGCACAGGAAGGTATGTATGATTCCATAATTCCCTGCAACTCTTAGAGTGTTGGTGGGCCAAGGGCAACTGGATAGAAGTCAAACATTGTTCAACTTTATGAAGGGGCATCCCACCTTAAACAAGGTCAGTGTCTGGGACATATTTAGAACGGCCTAAGGTCATGGAAGAGTTAGGGAATTGAGCCACAATGGGTTGCTCGTGTAATACTCACTGAGTTAACTAAAGTGGAGTGATTTGTACAAAAGTCACGGGATTTACTCAAGTTTTTATAAATAAGAAAGTCTTGCAACTTACTAAGAATGGTCAATGCTCGCAGAAGAGCCGTTTAGCTGAGCTGATGTAGCCGATTCTTAAAAGGTATGTTGAAAGCTGTTACGTTTTCACTACCAAGTTCCTGTGTAGTCCACAAAGAAAGTAAATTGTGCTTTACTGTTTTTGTTTGATGACAGAACCACAAATTGATGAGAACGCGGTGAAACAGCTTGTAGATATGGGGTTCGCAAGAGAGGGATGCCGGAAAGCCGTTTATCATACTAAAAACCAAGGTGACATATCCTCCTAAAGCAACGCTTCTTCAGTAACTATTCACTGTTTAGACCTTAGTTCCTTAGTTTTGTGTGTATCGCTTAGTTTAATGCCTTCTTTGGTAAATGTGCAAAATGTGACACCATTTTAATTCGTGACTCAAAACAAAGAATAGCTGAGGATGTTTAGAGGTAGGGTAACCAATCAAAGTGCGTGAAGAACTAAGGAAACCAGTCAGCAAAGAGTGCTGTTCAGGTAACCAATCAGTGAAGAGTGCTGTTCAGGTAACCAATCACCGAAGAGCGCTGTTCAGGTAACCAATCAACAAAAAGTGCAGTTCAGGTAACCAATCAACGAAAAGTGCTGTTCAGGTAACCAATCAGCAAAAAATGCTGTTTCCAATCATTGAAGAGTGCTGTTTAGGTAACCAATCACCGAAGAGTGCTGTTGAGGTAACCAATCAGCGAAGAGTGCTGTTCAGGTAACCAATCAGCAAAGAGTGCTGTTCAGATAACCAATCATCAAAAAGTGCTGTTCAGGTAACCTATCAGCAAAAAAATGCTGTTTAGGTAACCAATCATCGAAAGGTGCTGTTTAGGTAACCAATCAGCGAAGAGTGCTGTTTAGGTAACCAATCAGCAAAAGGTGCTGTTCAGGTAACCAATCAGAGAAGAATGCTGTTCAGGTAACCAACCAGCGAAGGGTGCTGTTAAGGTAACCATTCAGTGAAGAGTGCAATCAGTGAAGAATGCTGTTCAGGTAATCAATCAGCGCAAAGTGCTGTTGGCTGATTCGGTGAACACTTTACTGGTAGTTTATTGAAAATTGATGTCGTTCATCCAGTTTATAAGATGGCCATTTTTGGGACAACTTGTCCCTGTAACTTTAAGCCAGGTTAAACAACTCATCCTTATTTTCGTTTAGGTACAGAGACTGCCATGAATTGGATACTGGAGCACATGGGTGACCCAGGTTAGCCTTGCTACTTTCATTGGAACCCCAGTGTAACAATATATACTTAATGTATAGTCCCCAGGGAACAATTAGTTTTGTTTTCCTGAGAGTACCGATGTTCGTCTTGTGAAAACATCAGAACTCGAGGGAAAAAAACTAACTTGTTTCCCGAGGGACTATACATACAGTGCTTTGTTATATATTCAGACTTTCCTTTAAACAATCATATAGCAAAAAAAACAAACAAAGACAGCGAGGGGGCAACAACTGCGCAGTTGTATCCCGGTCGGGATACACATGAAGTTTATTAGGGGTATGTGACCAAGAATCAACCAATCGCAGTGCTCGTTCTGTTGAGTAAAAGTCTAGGTATATAACAACATCTTTTCACTTAGAATATCAGAAAAAATTAACTTACTGGTTTTGAGAATATAAAATTCGATCAAAGACCAAAATCACACCAGGAAAGATGACAAATCTCATCCAAAGGATGTGAAGAACTTCTTTGATTCGTACGTCATTGAAAAATGATACCTGGTCGATTATTTTAAAGCAGTCTTGGTTACAGAATGAACGACATTATTTTAAAGCAGTCTTGGTTACAGACTGAACAACATGGTCCGGAGCTGTTTAAGTGTTTGTAAGTGTGCGAGGCCTTACCTGTTTTTATATGTTCTCTTACCCTTATTTTATAACCACAAGAAGATAGTTTTATCGAATTCCCGCTTTGTTGTTACTCCCTCTCGTCAAGAGTGTGTTTATGACAGTTGTGTGCCTTTCTCATATTATGTTTCGTTGCAAAGTTTGTTTTTATCATTACAGATTTTTCAGACCCTCTTCAGTTACCCGGATCTCGATCCAGGTCTTCTGGTGCAATTGAAGTCAACGAAGAATCATTAGGAATGATAATTTCGATGGGTTTTACCAGAGAACAGGCTATCAAAGCACTAAAAGCAACGGTAATGTCAATGTGCTATTATTTTTGAAAAAAAGACTTATTTCTAAAAGCAGCAACAATTTTTGGTTTAACTTGAAGAATGTTAAAAAGTAATTTGTAGCTACTTACTGATAAACAAGACCTTTGATGTTGGAAGTACACCAATCCAGAAACAGCAAAAGAGTCTTTATACAAAATAGGTGGGTGTGCAGCACCACTAAATATTCTCCTCCTTTGGATTTCTTGTCTTCTATCGTTTTTTGTTCTTGGGCTCAGGTTTAAACTTCAGATCCGAAGAGGGCACCCAAGAGTCGAATCATGTTAAAAGGTTTAACCTCAGCTCAAAGACAAAAGTCGTTAGAAGACAAGAAATCCCAAGAAGGAGAATATTTAGTTATGAAGAAATCAGGGTCTGCGAAGATATTCAATTTTTCTAAAGTGTCCAATGCACTCATTTGGAGAACCGGTTTGAAAATGAAACACATTAATGTTTTTATTAATAAAAATCATAGTACAGGTGCTGGTCGACAGTTTTTGTGAGCAAATTTATTGTTATTTTCACAAGCTCCCCATGATTTAGCCATAAACTTTCTGCGAATGCCCATATTAGGATAACAACCTGGAGCGAGCTGCTGATTGGATATTTAGTCACGCCCATGAACTGGATTCAATGGATGACGATTCGGCAGCTTCAGAAGAGAGCGGACCGCAGTATAGAGATGGTACCGGAAGTGAGTGAAGTTACGATTTACAACTTAATCATCCTATTTGGCAACTACCCGTGTTTGGCAAAGGACACTACATTTTTCAATTGGAATCGACATAATGTTTGAGTACAAAGTGTGGGTTCTTCCAGTATAGTTAATAAGTTAAAAATTGAATCCTTTCTCTAGCAACCCATGAGCCCCTTTCCGTAGTGAAAAGTGTCTTGCTCAATGACACAACAGAGTGGTCTGTCCGGGACTCGAACTCGTGACTCTAGGACTACGAGTCGAACTCTCTAACCTCTCGCTGCTCAACCACCACATCGCCAACATAGTTAGTAAGTACGATTGAAATAACTTGATTCTTTAATTCAGGGTGCCTGCAATAACAAGATTGATTGACAGATTTATTGATTGACTAATTGATTGATTAACTGATTGATTGATTGGTTGATGGGTAGTTTGATTAGTTTAGCTATTTTTGACAGACCAGGTCGATAGATTGATAGACCAATTGACTGATTAAATGTACAGGTGATTTACTGATTAATTCGTTGATTAGTTGGTAGTCAAGTTCATTATCGACTTATAGTAAGTTGAGTGATTGATATTTCAGAGTATCGTTTAGTGGCATTTATCAGTCACATGGGTACATCAACAATGTGTGGTCACTATGTATGCCATATTTTAAAAGAAGGAAGGTGAGTTTGAGTTTTCCTCTATTTGCATTAATTTATTTTTAGTAAGTTGGCTTGCGAAATCTTTTCTCTAACGCAAGCATCATCGTTGCATTTGGTTCCCTTTTTAGAACCCTACATTCATCTACAGCGACTCATCACGTTTTCGGTTTTTGTATATGCCATTCAGGCCTAAAATATTTTAAAATCTTCGTTAAAAATTCAAGAAAACGTTATCGGAGGTACTCTCCTTTCTCAGTTGTGCATTATTTTAGGCCTGAATAGCACATACAAAAACCGAAAATGATTTCTTCTACGGCCTACAAAAAGATTTTAGATCTCGTAAAATATGTACAAGAATATTCGACAAATTCTTCACGCTCTTTGGTTAACTTATCCGGCGGGAGCCTTTTCCAAATCAACACATGATTTAGTTTTATATCCTACTGAGGTTGCGAGAATACGACAATGATGGTAACAGATTTTCCCTGACATACCTAGAGTTGTTATTCAACAGTTAAATGCTAGGAGGGGGGGGCGAAACTTATCTGAAGAACAGAGACATCGTATTAAGATACTAGGGATTAGGAGACCTTTCAACAATACCTGGGCACACATGAACTAAGATTTGTATGAGATTCATGCATCACTTCATCGATGTTGGTACAGCAGAGAGTTACGCGCTAGTAAACTTTGTTGGAGTAGGATGTTAGTTGCCCCCCCTAGATTGGATTTCTACAAATTAACCAACTTGAAAACGATTGTTATTTTCCACAGGTGGGTAATATTCAACGATAGGAAAGTGGCGTTGTCTGAGAAACCACCCAAAGAGCTGGCTTATCTTTACCTATACCAAAGGATTTAGAGGACGAGGTTTTGGACTGAAATCCTTCACAGATCAGCTTCAGCTACCGAGAGTTCCACTGAATGTTTTTTTGTTTGTAATTACGTTGAGTTTCGTTGCTCTTAAGAACGTCAAGAAGTCAGATTGATGGAAAGTGACGGTGCAATATAGACCGGAAAGAGATAAGGTTACCAGATTGTTACTAAGAGATAGGAAAAATGTGGATGACGAAAAGGTAGTAAATGATGGGAAATTGTGGCCAAAGTTTCGGGAAACAATTTCAAGTTATCCCCTTCCTTCTATGTCAGTCAGAACGGTCTTTTGGACGTAGCAATGTCAACTATAACTGTGTCATACTTAAGACATGATCAACTAAAAGTTGAAACGTGGAGCTTCGCCGTGTGAAGTTCAGCAAGCTGACATTGGTGCATGATCGAGCATCATGGAATGACCTTATAACATCATAGACTGTTCTTTTTATAGAAAATAAATTGCTTGAACCAAGATTTGCCTCAAAAGTAATTCTTTTAAGATTTCCATCTTCACCAGTCTTGTACATGTTTTACTCGTAGAGTTAATTTTAGCGCTTATTTCCCTTGATTTTTTATTGATAAGACTTGCATTTGATTAGTTCTGCAGCAGGTGAGTTTCCTTCTTGGCAAAAGCCCCTAGATATGCAATAGTGTTCTTAGATTGTATGGTCAGATCGTCCGGGTTAATGTAGTCCTGAGAAGAACTGTTGTCGGAAAGTCAGTCACTAACATCGACAACAGTTCTTCTCAGGACTAGACTAACCCGTACGGTCTCACCCGGCATACGATCTACTGTTACGTTCAAACCATACCGAATTGTGTTTTTGCAATGTTATCCGCCAGAGAATTGAAAAAAAACTCGCGAAGGTTGACATTTCACCTGCCCCGTCACGTGCTTGGAAGAGAATCGCGCTGGCGATAAAAACTGCGGGCTCATTCCACTTTAAGCGAACTAAGCAAAGTGAAACTCAGGTAGAGTAAGATTGCCGTATACCCCATTATTTTTAGTCATTATTTTTGCTGCCGAGCGGTCACACGAGGCAGTATCTAATCTTGGAGATAGGGTACTAGGGTCTTGACCTTCGTTGTGGGTAACGTCTGTTCGACCGTCCGGTGTTGTCTGTCCGGATCGAATGGTTGCGTAACATTTACGTCGCGCGTTTCAAGTCGGGAGACTTTGGGCATGTTCGGTTCATGGTCCGATAACTTCGATGAGTGGTCGGTCAGCCTTTGGCCAATGAACGCACATCGTCATCAAAGGGTTCGGTCCACCCCACAGATATTCAGAGACATGCCACGAGGTCACACAAGCGTTGCTCTTCATTTTGATTTAGACAGTAAATATTTTCTTGAGCAATTTTTGTACATGCTTGCAGTCTAATTGGCATGGGTACAGTTTCATCGCTTATTAAACTAAATTGCCTCATAAGATGAATGTTATTACGTGAAAATCAGTTTTTCATTTATAAATCAAAATATGAACGTCGGCAAAGCCTTAAGGTCGTGTCCAACTTCATTCATAAAACTCTGAACTTAAGGCTCGAGTGTTTTTAGTTTTGGCGCTGATTAACATAATTTTGTTAGAAAAATGTTATTTTATTTGGAAGTTTTACGAGAAAGTCTATCAGCCAACAATGATAATCAAATAGTTTAAACCCGGGCACACGTCACGTAAACGAATAATGATATGCGCCGGTTGCAGCTCAAATCGAAAGTGCAAAAATTTATACTTTGATTTCAAAACTCAAATAAATGTGCAGAAACCAACTTGTTAAACCGTTTTGTCTGACTTTGAAGATGACATTCGACTGATTAACTGAGAGTTCTAAATTTCACTCAGAATATCTCAACTTCTAGGTGAATAAGTGAAACAACTTTACGGTCGCTGTCGTGATGAGTGTGCGAGAGCGCTCGAGCAAAATGCTAAAAAACATTTTCCTTGCGATTTTTATTATTACAAATGACACGATCGTTGTGCCGAGAGACGAAAGAAAATTTTTTTATCACAAAACAAGAGAAGAGACGAATTACTTCTTAAGTCACGACCTTGCAAACTGTTGATTGATAACCGGTTTATATCAACAATTTCTAAACGGTTTTCGCTTATAGAATTCGCTACTTGAACTTCTAAATTCGACT
>JAOBRD020748672.1:0-14073 GCA_027575215.2 Hydrozoanthus sils
CCCCTCCCCTCTCTAACAAGCCCCCCTGTCTGGAATAACAAAAAAATAAATAAGTCCCCCGGGGGCTTACTAGAGCGTTTACGGTAAACACAAACAGCTCTTGATTCATAAGTTGTTTCACAGTAGAACAAAGCTCATTCTTTCAAAGTTCTCGCCAAAGTTAGCGCCCAAGAGTCTTATTAAAATACTGTAAATACAGTACAATCATCGTTAATGCTGAAGTAAATGAATAGTCCACTGGCAGGCATTACCATAATATATTTGATTCGCGAGTTGCTGCAGTCTTCAACACAACCCTCCAGCGAAGTCATCCTCGTCGTCTTCCCCTACTTTGGTTTGTCCTGTATCTTGCTGTGGATCGACCGTTCCACTTTCGGCAGCCATGGCAGCGGGTTCGGGATGCGACTTTGGGAACACAGACGTTGGACTGTTCCCAACAAAGTCCCCAGGTATCCGAAGATCTCTCGCTAACTTTGCGATCTAGGAGAGAAGGAAAAGGAAGTGCTTAAAACAAGCTAAAAACTAAACTGGTCTAGACATTAAAATACTGCTGAGCAATTCCAAACTATTCCAGTGAGTGTAGCGCTTGTGGGATGTGGCTCGTGATGAAAACAGATCCCACAAGCGCAACGCCTACATGATTGTTTTTTTAGACGCGCGAACGGGCGAGATTAAACGAAACCTGCAACCTGATTGGTTCCGTGAGCGGGCGGAATTTTACGATCTTGCAATGACGACTATAGCTTAAAGTTTCAATTTTTTTTCAGTTTTGCAAATCTTGTATGAACGCGTTTACATTTTGAAACGCTTTTTGAAAGTTCTTATTTGAAATGATCAGTGCAACGAATAAAGTTTTCATAGCGACGGTGAATCAGTTTTACTACCCTGAATATACATTTTTTTTGAAAAAAAAAAAACACACGAAAACACAGGGAACACTAAACACGTTATTTGCCGTCCGGAAGATCCGTTTCGAAAAAAAACTGTGCCCTGGGCCTTGGCCTCTGACCTCGGTCCTTACGCACAACCTCTGGCACAGTTTTTCTCAGTACGGACCTCCCGACCGGCAAATAACATACATATTATATTCTATGTTCACACAGGTGACTAGATTTGTGATCCACACATCCTTCCCAGTTGACTCAGTAGCTCAACTGGAAGATCACCAGACTAGTAACCCGAAGGTCGTAGGTTCAAATCCTACCAGAGTCTGGAACTTTTTTTAGTGTTGGTCTAACTTCATGTCTTTGTATCTCGATATAAATTCTCTCGCTGAAAAATGTCATTGAAGTTTCACATGCACCCTCAATTCCGCTTCCGCAAAAATTAACTAGTTTCACACCACGCGTCAGCCTCGGTACTGTATAAAAACTCAAAACAAAAAGGCTGATGAGGTTTTGCTAACTAAACTGAATGACCATTACCAAACTACACATTCGACACAATGATACATATCTAGGCGTATCGAATGGTAAATCCAAGACTGTACGAGTTGCAGAGACGGTCTTTTTGTTAAATCCGTACCCAAGACTTTCGAAAGCTCTGAAAAATCTGAGACGAAGATGTTACAATACGAAATATCCGAAACCGAGATTTTAAAATTAATACCGAGACGCAAAACAAATTTCAAGCAAAATACAGATTTCGAGCTCTGCCGGAAATACCGAGAATGCGAGTCATTTTGTGTGAAAATCCGAGACTGTGAGAAGGAGAAAAATAAATAATATAAGACTTCGAGACACGTAGAAAAATGACAAGATTTCGAGAACAAGACGTAACTTGCCGAAACTTTAATTTTCTAAGGGGCGATTCACTATCCCTATATCTAATTGTTCCACTGCCTGAGCGCCGTTACCTCATTGTCCAGGTATTTGAAGAGGGGTTGTGATGTGCAAATCTTGAGCTGCTCTGCATCACCTTGGTCAAAACACTGTAGTAGTTTCTCGGCAGCAGCAGATTCCTCTGAACCACCGAAACCTGGAATGCTGGGGGTAACCACGACATTAACAATAAACAGATTTAATTTTATATAAGCAATGTCATTAGATTAGTGTGCATTCTTTGTAAATACCGCCAGCATCATCATTACTGTAATCATTACAGTTATAATCATCTTCTTGTGGGCTCATGAGTTCTAGTTTTTCTATCCGTCTACTAGCAGTATCTAGAAATGGCTGATTTAGCTCGGGTGGATCAAGGATTTATCCTTGGGTCACGTGTTTAACCTCAAAGACCAACATACAATGTCTACTCTTCAATTCTTCTAGGAACAAGATCGTTTAAAATAAGAACTACCATAAGAAAATGATTCAAGCAGCCACGATAGCCCAACAGAGGACTCATAACACAACCATATCTGCTGGTTTTGAAGTTTTTGTCTATTCCCGCTTGACATACGTCTCGCAAACTGCTCGCTCAATATGTCCAATAATATGTTGTTACTTTCTTCAATATGTACAATATTACGTTGCTACTTGCTTATCGAAGCAAGTACCAACGTATTAGTGAAAATATCGAGCGAGAAGTTTGCGAGACGAATGTCAAGCGGAAATAGACAAGAACTTATCCTGTTACTCAGCTCCCCATGTGAGTCTCTGTAGCTCTGTGGGTAGAGCATCTGGCCGGTAATCAGAGCCAGAGAGTTGCGGGTTGGACTCCCGTCAGTGACTCAGAATTTTTTCTGAGCGTTCAACTTGTGAATCAATAATTTCTTCAGCTTTATATGCAATTTGATAATCGAATCGAAGCAAGTAGCAACGTATCATTGGACATATCGAGCGAGCATTGCGAGACGTATGTCAAGCGGGAATAGACAAGAACTTAACCAGTGACTCGGCTCCCCATGTGAGTCTCTGTAGCTCAGTGGGTAGAGCATCTGACCAGTAAGTTGCAGGTTCGATTCCCGTCAGTGACTCAGAATTTTTTCTGAGCTTTCAACTTGTGAATTAATAATGTTCTACTCACTCAAATCCATCTTTGTAGCAATTATCTGCGGCCACATAGTCGCTTTCCTGCAAATGTACTAACACCAAGCCAAGAATGACCTTTGGGAAGAAGAAAGGTCGTTATAACAGGCATTAGCTAATAACAATAACTGACAATAATTGTGTTTATAGGGCTTTTCACACTCATGCGCAGTGCATCTATCCCACTGTTTTGGCGGCAGGCCACAGGTAAAATGTGATGGTTTCTGAGACATAACATTGTTTTTGCGTTTGGACGGTAAGTCATAATGATCTGCAGCGCTTATTTCCAATTGTTTTGTTGGGGAACCAGAATTCGGTGACATTTGTAAGACCTGTGACCCGCCAAAACAGTGGGGTATTCACACTGCACATGAGTGTGAAAACGCCTAATTGAGCGTTAAGTAAATATACATACCTCATTGTTCTAGCCAGCTAAAACAAATGACAGGGGGCCCTGTTGTAGAACACAACAACAGCTGTTTCTGGTATCTGCACTCTGATTGGGCAGTTACAGAGCAAGTACTAAAACAAGCACTGAAATTGCTCACTGATTATTTTTGGCTCAGAATTACATTGTTTTGAGTGATCGTTCGAAACACTCAAGAACTTGGAAAATATTGAGTTGAAACATTAAACATCTGGATTTTTATTACAATATTCATTTATGATAATACGGCTGAGGCTCTGAAAAGCACAGGGTACAGTATAAACCTACAGGGTGTCAGGAAAAATGATAGGATGCTCTGCCCTTTCGTTTTTGTCAAACTAGAACACAGTATCTAATGTAACATATACTTACTAAAACCACTATACAAATTATATGCAGAATACATGGGTCTGTGTGTAAAAAAAAAAGAATCTGAAAACTAGGGTATCTACAAAACACTTAATACTTTTATATTAGCCTTATATTAATAATAATTGGTACTTTCAAAATGCTCCGTATTGGTTGTTTTTTTTTCTGTCTGTCTGTCTTTCAGCCAATCTTTCTATCTGTTTGGTTGTTTGTCTGTTTATCTATCTGTCTGTCTATCTACCTACTGGCTGTCCTTCTGTCTACCTATCTTCCTGTTGATCTGTCTTTCCGTCTGTTCATTTGTCTGTCTGCCTGGTTTTTTTATCTGTTTGCCTGTCTTTCTGTCTATTTATCTACCTGCCCCCGGTCTACTGTCTTTCTGTCTGCCGTTTGTCTACAGGTCTGTTCAACAATTAGGTTAAAAGCTAGGTGGTTTTCTATAAGTCAACAGTCAACAAGGCACAAGGTGAAAAATTGACAATTAGATTCTATAATACAAGACATAATAACCAACATTATCAGCCGCTCACCTTATACATCATGGCAAAGTTCTCAACTTCTCTATATAATTTCATTTGTTCCTTCATCACCTCGATAGCCCTCTGATACCTGTGATCCAAATAAAAAAGATACAGTCTGACCTCTATTAAGCGGCCACCCCCCCCCCCCCATCCAATAAGCAACCACTTTCAAAAGTCAGCAAACTGCTGTATTTGTACCTCTATTGAAAAGCCACTTTTCAAAGTCCTGAGGGTGGCCGCTTAACAGAAGTTGGACTGTAGTAATATCTTAATGATTGGTTCTACAAGTTTTAACCTTATGATGGTCAAGTTGACTGAAAACGCTAGTTTCTTTAATATCAACAAAACAATTTCAAATAGCTAAAAAGATATAACAGTTCTAAAAGATATTTTAGACAGTATTCATATCAGTCATACAGATACTGATGAAGTATCAAGATTTTGCCTTTTACTAAAAACCATCTTTTCGTCACACGCAGCAATATTAATGACACTTTTTTTATCTTTCACGAGTGATGATATTCATGTCAACATAGTTACTACAATAATTAGCCAATTACAAGGGAACTTCCTGCTCAGGTGTGTGGCCAGTTCTTTTAAAAAACGTGTGTTTTATGTAGAAATTTCATCAGTTCCTATAAAATAAACAGAACATTACATGGTCACTTGGGGATATGAATTCATCTTCTTCTCACTCATTCACTTCCCTCATTCATTAGAGATACCTTTAGCATCCAAAGATAAAATCTGTATCCTTGCGCAGCCATGCAATATTCTCGATTTATTTTGACTTATAGTAAAGTCCTTATCAATTTGAACTTGGATTCAAAAAGACACACAGCTTGTATGATGAACAAATTATGAGCTGAAGCACCCTCAGGGTTTGTGTATATCATCTGATTTCTTACTTTTTCAGTTTTATCAAAAG
Organism: Hydrozoanthus sils; assembly: GCA_027575215.2. Taxonomy (NCBI): domain Eukaryota; kingdom Metazoa; phylum Cnidaria; class Anthozoa; order Zoantharia; family Hydrozoanthidae; genus Hydrozoanthus; species Hydrozoanthus sils. Next base: position 5,212 of record JAOBRD020748672.1, read on the forward strand.
TCGCGTCGCATTCACATATGGTTCAACTGCCTCTCTTCTTTTGTCTTCACCCTTTGATAGTAACACAAAAACATCAGCATGCATGCACCTTTTCAGTTCATTGTAATGATACAAAATTTTAAACTACTTTGAATAATTAAAAAATGACTTATAAATAATTTATTGTGATAAAACAAATTTCATGATCAGTTGACTTGCACCTTTGTCTTGTACACAAAGCTATTCTTATAATATTACCAAACAGTATGAGTCTGTCAATGGGTGAGACAATGCTCATGAATACACAAAATTATCAAACCATTTGGCTATCCATTACAATATTATTGTACTTACTGTGTTCAGTTCACCAGCATTGATGTACAATTCAATTGCTTTTTCGGGTTCACTTGCTTCACACATCCTTTGAACAATAAAAACACTGTATATATTAGTAACAACACATGTCAAGAGATTTCTTTATGCCTTAGAAAGAGAAATTTTCTGAACTATATTAATGTAGCTGAAACCAGTTGTAGAATTGCACACAGTTTGAGAATCCTGCTGATCAACAGTAAATGTTTTGTTTGTTTGTTGTTTTTTAATTTCATCAGCATGTACAGTTTTCACCTGTAACTGTTTAATTATTATAACAGCCAGTTAGAAGAACCTCAAACTCAAACTAATGCCACCTATAGATGACCAATGCTACCAAAAAATGAACACCAGCTACTACAGGATTATGTGGAACCTTTGCAACTGATCAACTAAGATTTATTGTTTCTAACAAGATGATAAACAATGTCAAACAAATGAAGCTTATCTGCTTTAATTTGGCAAACAAATCTGGAAACAAATGCAATTATTCTTACACACATAGCTAAAGATGCAGGTGTAACTTAGTAGTACAGATTACACGAATAGGAATGGTAACTTATAACTTATGGCTACTTATATTTGTATCCAGGCTTCCAGGTCTTTGCCAACTCCTGGCTTCTTGAGCGAAAGTTAATTCAAGCCCTGAAAATAGCTGTTAACATACATATTTAGTTGCATGTTGTCCTTTGAAAGAATTGCTCTTTCGGACCTTCCATTTAAAAAATTTGGTATAGGGTAGAACACTGAACCACATAAAAATAATGCTAATAAATCAAAGTTACATACACAGCAACTTACTTTCCTCCTCTAACCAGAGCCAGGGCTGCGGTGTCTGGTGTGCCACTTTCTCTATACAGCTGTCTAAAGATAGCATATATATGTTCAATTACATTTCTAAAATAGATTTGAAACAGCACACATTCTGACTGGTCAAAAACCCATGTTTTATCAGAGTACCTCTTGTCGATATTTTGTTAGATAGTGCAAAGAACATTTTCAATAACAAAACCTGCAATTCAGTTCTCTGCAGAAAGGTACCAGAAAGTCTTTAAATACACATAATTCATAAAGAAGCAAAAATATTGGAGCATTGTGCTTTTTTGTTATCTACTTGCAGCATAATTTGACAACAATTGTTCCCGTCATGACATTGTTCTGAAATACCAATCGTGTTTTATCACTGTCTAATACACAGCTTCTAAATCTAAAGGCTTCTTAATTATTTTGCTATATATAATGCTTGACATTATCAAATATATGCTACTATCAAGACAAAAGAAATCAACTCTACATCATTTTCAAAGTTCTTGAGCATTTTAAACAATCACTCAAAACAGTAAAAACTGCTTAGTTCTGAGCCAAATTAATCACTCAGTAGTTTCTTTGCTTGTTGTCAGAAAGTTTGCTTATTTGTAGCTGCCCAATCAGCAATAAAAGATTGGTTGCAGAAGTCAATCTCATTAGAACTGATGAATTTATGAATATTAATGAATAATATGTTAATTTGGTATCTCTGTCATTTCTTTTAGCTAGCTAGAACACTGAATACATAGTTACATGTATGCTAGCTTGCAACAGTATGGCAAATCCTTGATGCTAAAAGCTTAATATATTATAAACATAACTCAACTACAAGGATTTACAATACAGCTGGCAAACAAAGGTCTTTTTTTATGTGCTCACTGCTGTGAAAGGGCAAACTTTCAATGTACAAGGTTCAAGAAAAAATTATTCTCTTTTACACTCAATTTTTAAAATGTGCCTTTATTTTAGTTCTTTCTATATTAAAGCATTGGTTGTTTGCTGTATATTTGAGTTGCCTTGTTCTAACTACTTGGTCACAATGATTGCACTTAATAATTGTAGTTTGATCATTGTCTCTAATAATGTTTCATTTAGACTACTACCCAAACTTTGTTGCCTTTGGCTAATATTGGAACAAGTCTTTAAAATTTAAGAAAATACAAGTTGTCTTACCCTGCTCTTTCAATCAACTCTACTGCTTTATCCATTTTTTTCATCTCCTTCATTGCTGATGCAGCTTGTTCTAAAGCTCTGTCAAATTCAAACCATGGACATATGAGGCATTTAAATATTAATTTAAGATAGGAATAGTTAAATAATCTTAGTTTTAATATGTTTCACACACAAAGGCAATCATAAGACTAATGTTTTTAAAGTAAATGTATATAGTAAATAGTAAAGTAAATATAAATATTTACATTACATAGGTTACATTAGGTTTCTTTAGAAATTTCAGAAAGCATCAGCAGTTACTCAACAAACCTATGCTACCTGTAGCCAAAATACACGAACTGCCAAGAATATTACAAGCTATTCATTTAAACCAATCATTGTAAAAAGTGCTTTCCACTAATAGCAGAAAAATATTATTAAAGCTTAAACACTTATATTGCAAACTAAGGCACTATTAAGCCTCACCCATCTCTCTAATAAGACCCATTTCTAGTAAACCCTCTGCTTAGGAATTATAATTATTTCTATTGTAGTGAAATAGGTTTACGAATGGAATGGAGAGAGAAATATGTTCCTATGTGAAGGCCAGTTCTGGGTACTAGTATGGTAGTGAGTATTACGTAAGTGTTGTGAAAGCATGAGAGGAGCTTCAGTGTGGTCTAAGCTCATCTTCTGTTAAATGTTCAGTTTAACTTTATGATTGTATATGCTTCTTTTGTACCTTGTTGTATTTAATGTGTCTGGGTCTTATGAGTCTTCGACCTGACTAGGCAGTCAGTTGTTGCTTATTAGTGACTTGAGTGAACTAGAGGAACTTTAGTTTTTTTAAATAAATGAGCCTTCTAGCAAATAGGGGCTAATTATCAGAGCATTTACAGTAACTATATTAGGTTCATGAAGTCTGAGTACTGTTTACATTGAATCAAACATATAAAATAAAATCCTGATGACTCAAACCTTCAAGTGAACTTGAAAAACCTTTGAGTAATCGGAAGTGTGAATTATCAAGGGTAAATTTATTGTAGAGCCAAATGCCGCTAACTCTAGCCTTAGAGGGAAACAGAAAAACTTTTGAGTTATTTGGAATCTGAGTTACTGAGGGTAAATTTACTGTTAAATGAAATGAAAGGGGAAATCGATTTTGGTTCGAGTTAGCAAGGGTTCGAGTTTTTGGGAGTTCGAATTACTGAGGGTAAGTTTACTATAAATGTTTACAGCCGGCCGGGGAATCAATTTTGGCTCAAGCTAGCAAGGGTTTGAGTAATCGAGAGTTGACTGAGTATGTCAAAATGAGGCAAACCTTGTAGTTAAACCCTTTCACCCCTAAACATGCAAAATGTAACACTGCTTTAAATTCTCCCAACTAGAACCCACACTTTCATGTTTCTATTTTAGGAAAACTTTGCCTTTCATCCCTTGTAATATTCTATGTTTTATCAACTCAGTCATTTCTCAAACATATGTGTTATATAAGAAGTTATGACTGTAGATGTTGATCAACTGGCTGAGGCCAAAAGGGTTAATAATAACACTGTAGCATTAACTTTGTATTAGCACAGGGTATAACACAAGATGCTTTTTAATAAAACATGGTAAAATCCTTAACCTTTACAAAAACTGATATCAAATTAAACTTACTTGCCAGCATGAAAGAATCTGTGTTTAGAAAAGCAAATAAGTCAAGGAATAAATAATTATGGAGTATTCAATATACAGTTTTCTGGTGTCAAAGTTTGGAATTCACTTGAACCTAACATTAAGCAGCTATCCATGAGTGCCTTCAAAGCCAGATTAAAAACCAATTTAATTTCCAAGTATTAATTTAACCGGACAGAATTTCACACTGACCTAGCTTGCATGTTCACTGAGTGCTAAGTACTACTACTTACATATGTCAGTTTTGTTAAGTGAACTCATTCTTCTTATTATTATTTCGAGTATTGGTTTTATTGTTATTATCATTGTTACTATAATTTTTTTCTGCTTGTACTTCTCATTTTTTTTTTTGCTTTGTACCGATTTACTTAGTTCAATCACTTTAATTACTAGCTATCTGACTCATTAATTAATTTGCTAGTTAAAGCTAGACACAGTAATATTAATAATAAGTAGCTAAATTACAACAACTAATTTTCAAAAATAACACAACAGCTTAGAAATTATATTTAAGAACAAAATTCATTTCCACCTTTTTTTTACATTTTTAACATTTAAATAAACTAGAAATTACAATACACTTAGGTAGCTGGGTACCTGAAGTAACAATAAGGAGCTAATCTAGCTAGTCAAGGTTTAAATGCTTCATTTAAGTTGTGGAAGGATACGCATTCACATGGTAATGTGCTTCGGAGGCTTTTGTGAAAGCATCAACTGCTTTGTCAAATGACTTTGCACTTTTAAAACATACTCCTGGACATGGTGAGAAAAGAGAGGCTGATCAGATTGTGTCATAATTAAAGGATCTAGTGCAAAAATGACCTAAGTGACTCTGTATAAAATGCTAAATTCTCCAAGTGCATCATAAGGAAGATATGATAAGGATATGTAGGGAAAAACAGGGTTGGTACACTTTCAAAATTTCAAAAATCCAGGGTTTTCCTGGGTTGTTTTTCAGGGTTTTTTCCAGGACTTTTCTAGGTCTCTTTAACCCCAGGTCTCTTTAAACCCAGATCGAAAATAATACTGACAGTTCACAATCACCTATTCAAACAACCTTTTAATAGTTAATATCGTAAAAATTCATATTTGTTGACCCTAATTCAATAACAACATGCAAAAATCAAACTTGTATAAAATCTTAATTGTTACTTTAAACGAAAAAAACTGCATCCTTTTGCAAATTTAGTTTTTTCAAATTTTCCAGGGTAATAAAACATTTCCATGGCTTTTCCAGGATTTTCCGGGATTTCCAAGGCCTGTACAAACCCTGGAGAAATGACAACTACATAAAAGTCACTTACATCAATTCTTTTAATTTTTCTCATTTCGCCTTTTCAAACAATATAACTACAGAAAGTGCCCCCCAAAACCCCCTCCCTCCCTCCCCTTGAAGCATTACCATAATCAGGTTTGCTATAGAAGTTCCTCCATCCTCCCAGGGATTTACTCTAGATAACATACAGTAATAACAATTATGAAAAGCAAACATATCAATAGCAGAAAGTGAGGTCTTCTTGCAACCAGCTGTGTACCCCCTGGTTTTGAAAATGTTATTGCTTTAGTCTTTGAAGGAAACTAAACTACAAAACACATGCTATAACACATCCCTACAAGAAATTCTCCTGTTGTTTACAATATCATTAGTGTAATATATGATTACCTTGATGTAATATTCAAGTTACATATTTAACCATTTTAGTCCCAGTTGCTAAATTGGTAAATTTTGTTAAATTTCGGTACTCACCCATACTTCATTATGCATATGATGCTATTGATCTTCAGACCAAAATATCGGAAGTAAACCCCATTTTACAAGCAACCAAAAATTCTCAAAATCACTGTTAGGGTTGGGAATAATGATGAGGGTTGGGGTAATGATTATATCTTTTAGTTCTCAAAATGAAAATGTGTAGTTTGGTAACCATAAACTGAATGAAATGTGAAGTTTGGCAGCCATTACTGTATATACATAATTAAGTATGGGTGAGTACGGAAATTTTACTGTGAATTCTTCCACAGGCTTACCACCCAGAAGTGCCTTGTTCATTGGTTTCTGTTAACTGAAAAACACTGGCAAATAAAAAATATTACTTTAATGTCTAGTGTTGTCAATCTTAGCAGGGAATTTTAGGGGAAGAAAAGATGGAGTGAAATGGAGAAAGAAAAAGCTAATCAATTTCTTCTGTTTTCTGAAACAGAAATGCAAATTGTGTCATGCCAGGTTGATAAGCTAGCTCTTGCTCTGATTGGCTAGTGTTTAACGGCTATCATTCTTTGAATTCCATTCGTCTTGTCGTGAGCACTGGCAATCCAGAGATTTGAAGAGACTGGCGAAAAGCGTAGTTTATGACCAATTTTCTCTATGGATGTTTGAGGTATAGCTCTAAAATTATGGCAGTGATTAATGTTTTATGTGCCTGGTTGAGCTGTGTTCAAGTTTTGCTTGTTATCAAAGCGAGTCGCTGTAGAGGTGAGTTTGAATGAGGGTGACAGACAATTCATGCTATCAACTGGCTGACCTTTATCTTTTATATTTTCTCCTCTCTCAATCCCAGGCCCTCCTCTTTTTCCCCATTTTTTCTTTTTCTGTTTTGCTCCATCTTTTCTTTCCCTAAAAACCCCCACTAATATTGATGACACTACATTTAAGTAACATTTTTATTCACCAATGTATTTCAGTTAACAGAAACCAACGAACAAGCCACTTCTGGATGGTAAGCCTGTGGTTCTCCCAACTGGAGTCCATACCTTTCATAGAACAAGTTTGGGAGAAAATTGCTTTTCATTTTCAGTAGTTTGCTCTGTTTGATCAACTTCCATATTCTCATTACCAAATGTATTAATTTGTATGTGTTACTATACGGAGAAATTTGATGTTGATAACTGACTGGGACTTAAAGGGTTTTTTTTAAAAAAAATAAATCTACAACATTTAACCTGCTTTTGAGTATCTGTCAGCAGCACTGTCCCAGTCAGGTTTCCATTTCAGCCAGCTAGTCTTTATACTGCAAAAAACAATTATTACGGTTTTCATCAACTATCAAAGCTAGATTCCTTCAGAAGCGTTTTATACCCTCGGCAAAATCACCATATTTTGAGACTTTAACAAAGTCATGTATGTATGTATATATGTAGTCAAGTTAAAAATTTTAAAAATAGCAATATACAATATACATCTCCTCAGTACAAGCCTTAAGCGAAACAAAACACAAAGGTTAGATTGATTCTTTCGCCCACGCTTCATAAAACCAAATTATAAAGAAAACAAACGTTTCTGGTTTTCGAGACAGACTGTCTCAAAATCGTTAAATCGTCCCACTTCCGGTTGCGATGTAAATTGTAATAACGTCCCAAAAATACCAACTAGTTAATCATTTTCCAAGTGAAAAATACGTAATATTTCGTCGAATAAAAAAAAAATATTGCAGTACTTCATGTATAATCTCGCTTATTCAATGTGTTTTCCAAGAACTTACTGTTTTTCTGCTTCGTTCATCAGTTGAAGACCTTCTTGTAGTTTTCTCTGTTGTAAAGCCGCCATTTTTATTAAAAAATGTCCGCTGACTTGCCAATACTGTTGCGCATTCTAAAAAGAGGACTCGCGCAGGCGCAGAATAATCGACTTTAGCAAGTGTCGACACCGAAATGAAATAACAACAACAACAACAACTTTATTTTTGTGTCAATAGGATTTAGCATTTCTGCCAACTGGGGACACAGTATATATAATTACATAAAACTAAAAAACTCTAAAAAATTTGGGACACTCTAATTAAAGCAATAAAACACATTTCCCGTGCATTGTAATTTTTCATTGCATGATGGGGGAATGTTGGGAGAATAGACCATTTTAATATTAAAAAAAAAAACTTAAAAGTCACAAGCCGCCCGTTTTATTGCTCAGATGTTGCCACTAGCAAACATGTTTTCCACGATAAAAAAAATGGTTATTTGCAAGCAATGAATATGGCAGCGGATTCAGTGTTGTGTGACACTCTCAAAAACGTGCCCTGTACTCTCTTACGGAGCACAGTTTTTGCGCTCTTGACCAATCAGATTCACTGGGGTTATTTTATAAATAGATATAAAAAAGAAAAAAAGAAACTTAGAAATTTCTCAACGTAGAAATAAGTTGGAATGAATGGATGAATAGATGAATAAATGGATGAATGAATGAGTGAATGAATTAGCGAATGAATGACTGAGTGTACGAATGAATTGATTAATCAATGAAAGGGTAAGTGAGTGAATAAACGACTGAATGAGTATATGAAAGGATGAATGTTTGAGTTAATGAATGAATGAGTTACTGATGAATGAATGAATAAATGAATGAATGAATGAATGAATCAACGAATGAACAAATGAATGGATAGATGGATGGATGGATAGATGGATGGATGAATGAATAGAAGAAGGATTGATTGAATGAATGAATGAATGAATGAATGAATGAATGAAAGAATGAATGAATGAAGGAATGAATGAATGAATGAATGAGTGAACGAATGAACGAATGAATGAATGAGTACGAATTGAGTGACGGAATGGCGGACGAAAGTGCACAGGCTTACCACCCTCAGTGTGTATTTCCGTTCAGTTGAGCTCTTTTGTCAGTAACTCGCACAGAATTCGTCCTCGCAATCTCTTCCTGCACTATACATGTGCTCTTAAATAAAGGCCACAGTAAACGATCGTTGCTTTGTGGTGTGTTAATATTCATAGCTGGGCGAATTAGTTCGGGGTTTGTGAGAGTTTTAAGAAGGGTTCAGTTTGGAATCGGGCTGCGGGGCTGCCCTCTCTCTCTCTCTCTCTCTCTCTCTCTCTCTCTCTCTCTCTCTCTCTCTCTCTCTCTCTCTCTCTCTCTCTCTC
>JAOBRD020748779.1:0-14072 GCA_027575215.2 Hydrozoanthus sils
TACCGATCTTTGAAAAAAATATTATTATTATTATTATTATTATTATTATTATTATTATTATTATTATTACCCTATTTTTTTTGATAAGCACCAAGATTCTCGTAATCCAAAGCATTCTGATTTTTAACTCAACAACGTTACAACTAAACTTTAACCTGGATAGATTACTGAACTAGCCTCTCAATCAAGAAGAGATGTTTTACAAGATAGGGTCTAATAATGTTTTTAGTAAGTAATTATTCGAGATTATGGAAACTCTTTGAACTATATTCTAAATAGTACTGTTTCTTTTTATTCTTCGACAGCGAACAGAAGAAGATGAGAAATCTTCCCATGTGGGCATACATTAGCAAAGTTTTCAGCGCAAGAAACTTTGATATGAACAAGGGACTCCATGAAATCCATAGCTTATCGCAGCAAAGAAAATATTCACTGAAACACTTTTTGATTGTAGATATGACATCGTCCAGACAGTACAAATTACATTCAGTATTTGGTTGGTTAGTCAAGTCATGTTTGTGGGCAAAAAAAAAAAATTAGATAATGTTAATTTATCACAAATACATATCTGTCTAGTTAATTTTATTGCAAAGAGCTGAGTTTTAAAATAAGTTTCAATATGACGCACATTCGCCATAGTACATACGTCCATCCCACATTATAAAAATAAACTCAGTAAAATACGCGCTTTGACTGGCCGAGGACCATTTTCTTATTTTCTAAATCTGGATAGAAATCATGAATGGCGTACGTCATCAGTTGTTCCTTTTTTTTTTGTAAAAGCTGCCTTTAGAAGATATTTTCCATTTTCTACATTCTGTTGGAAACACTTTGGATTGTTGGGAGTACACTCGAATATATTTTGAACCAATCGCTTTCAGCTCGTGTTCCAAACGTTTCTCGTATTCTCCCAACAATACCGCGTGTTTCAAACAGAGTATGGAAACACGTAAAATGTCTTTTATTAGCCTAAATTGTTAGACGTCAGTTTCTTTTTGGAGATAGTCTCGTAGGATTATTAATATTAATCTCGTGAGCTATGCTCCCGAGCTAATTATGTATATAGAGTCGGAACATGAAGAAAATTATAGTGACTAGTATAATCATATAGAACCTGTATATATTGCATAAAACATGACAGTTGAAAAATAAATCAATAGACTCATCACGTTTGAAGTTGAAAGTTTCATGTGTTTGACCTTAATTATCGATTTCAGCATAAAAGATGTCAACAATGTATTTTGTTTACAAATTTTGTTTCCTTCCTGATAAATGTATTCCGCGGGTTATAAGTCTGTTAGACTTTCCCCGTGTAATGACGACACTTAGATATATTGATATTATGGTTTTTCCTTCATTCAAGATGCTGCATATACCCATTTTCTAGAAGCTTCAACCATTCAATGTTTTGAAATTGTTTTTGTATAGGAAATCCATGCAGTTAATTGTTTGTTGTGCCGCGCAGTTTCTCGGTAATTTTTAACGGCATTTCGGCACAAATCAGTAATTATAATAATTGATTTGATGTAACCACACACACGCAGCTTTTAAAGACATAATTATTCTTTTAGCACAGTTTGATAACACTTTCTGTTTCTAAAAAAATTAAGATGCTGAGAATGACAGACAGTTTGCCAATACGCAGCCATATGTCTTAAAACGCATGGCCAATATTTTGACATATTGTTTCTAAGGGCCTGTTTATATGACCCCGGTTTGCCGGGAAGCCCGTTGAGGCGAGATCCCACCTCATTCCTATTTTGCTAATAAAAATGTTGTTGCGTTTACATGAGAAACGGGCTGGCCGGGTTCAGTGGGATCCCACTGTCAGCTGCCGAAATATCGGCATGGCGGGCTAAACATTTTCTCATGTAAACACGCCATCCGGGCGAGGTGGGATGAAAAAATATTTACTGCGCATGCGTTTGTATTTCATAAATCAAGAAAAATTGTAAAGAAAGCCTATTTACTTTCAGAAAGCCAAATGTTTCTACTAACGTACAACAAAGAAGTTATTTTCATCGAATAAGTATCTGTACGAAGCATCACTGTTGAAAAAGTTTAAAACTAGCGTGTTTTGAAACTTGCACAAACTGACTGTTTGTATCAAAATGTAGAGGGAACCATTCGAAAACGTCAAACATATGTATCACAGTACTTCTCAAAGCAGTGCTTGTAAAAAAATTGAACATTGAGAAGATTAATTGCCATATACGTTTAAATTTCTTGTTTTGCTAGCCGTCCGCACATTTTGTTAATGATAACATAACAAAATACGTCTTGGCATGCCGGGACAAGATTCTCCCATATAAACACACGAAATTCATCTCGCCCAAACGGGCCAGCCCGGTTCACCGGGCTCATACAAACAGGTCCTAAGAGGTTCGAGGTAACGAAAGTACAAATTCCGTATAGTGAAGAGAATAACAAACGTAAGGAGGTAGGAGAGGAGGGAAGGGGGTACTTCGGGGTGAAAAAGACAGAGATGCTCATAAGGAAAAAAATTCGACCCTAAGAATTACCTCACAGTATCGATTTTGAAAAAAGGTGGGAGAAAATTTTGTTTTAGCACCCCTAAAATAACCAAATTGCCAATTTTGATCCCTAAAAATATAACGAGTACCCATTTCGGCTAGCAATCAGAGAGAATACCCATAAACGATTTATAGATATCGATTCAGCCCTGCAGTCTTGTCAAGTTGAAGCGAATTTATCACGGTGACCTATATTGCCAGAACGGCTGAACTAGAACCTTTATTGAACCAAGTGGCCAATTAAATTTAGGCCCGCGCTCATCTCCGGTTTCTGTATAGTGCGGATGAGAGTCTTTGACTCCCCCTAGACAGGACACTAATCTATTGCAGGTTAGCCCCCACAGGCATGTAGCCAGCATTTTTTGCACCTCAAACTTGAGCGGACCTTGCGTCAGCAGTCCTTAAAAATATACATGAATTGGTGTATGCTGTTTGTGAGAAAATAGAGAAAATGGTAATAGATTATAATCATAGGCAAGTAGTTTTCATTTCCTTAATAGTATGAATCTGTACTGGAATAGTTAAATTCTACTCTTTTATGTGAAGCTCTTCGTTTCGTCTCTTTCTATTTCCGGGGGCTATAAGTTCCCGCACATGTACAGTACAACCCAACGAGCGCGAGGTTTCTTTAGGGGTCCGGGGAGCTCGGCTCCCCCGGAAATTCGAATTTCTGAGATCACTGGAAATGCGTTTGTAGCAAACAAAATTTTGTCAAGTCTTTCATCGTTTATTTCTGTTAGCTCTCTTCGACAAAATTATTGGTAGGACTAAAGCCCACCCAGTTCTATGGCACCGCGGTTCGTGACACCCTACTCGCGTTTCACAAAGCCTGATTCGTGAGTCACAACATGCTTGTTTTAAAAAATATACGTAGGGTACATTAGGTGCATGGAAATTTCAAAATGTTGCGGTAGCAAACCAAACTTTAAGAACGGTTTAATGAGCAGGCACAGTTTCTCGTTCTCGATTGAAAAAAATTTATCATGATCAGTGTTTTCATTTCTTAGATCAAGGGATTATGTTCGTGGGAAGGGTGCATTGCCTACGCCTGTTGAGTCGGTATAGTGTCTGGGTCCCAGGCTCATTGTTCATATTGTGTTTAGTTTCTTATACATTTATTATTTATGCTAAAATGAGGTTGTTCTTCTTGAAATGAATAAGGAATTGTTTCAAGGGAAAACGAAAAAAAAGGACGCGTCCAATCCCGGACCTTCTGCTTAAGGCAGATGAACTAGCCACTACGTTACAAGTCTTGCTGCCTGGCGCGGCTGCCAAGTTCGACACAAAAAAAATTACCTTGGCGCTTTCGCTCAAGTAAAATGTCTCTGGCTAAAAAAATAAAAGATAATTTTTTTTGTTTTAAAAGATTTTACTTAGTGGGCAAAAAGAAAACAATCATTACCTAGCGAGGTCAGCCGGGATCGAACTCGGGACAGCGAAGTTTGCTTTGAGAAAGTACTTGCGTGTCAGTCACTAGCTCACAATGAAGCGGCATGTGATTGAAAATAACTACATTTATGTATCCAAAATGAACAAACAGTTATATAGCCCAGTGAACGCCTTTACGGCGTCTACTAGTTCCTTTTATTTGCCACAATGCTTTAAGACGCCAACCATATCAAATATATGAAGTTCAGTTATTTAGTCTGTGAGCTTTCCCAAACAGGCAAGCTAACACATGTGGTCTGTTCAAAGAGACTGTGCATCCGACTAAGATGCCCCAATAAGAACGGTCAAGTGTCCCGCATTTTGCGAGATTTGTTTTCTCTAGTTTCTATTTTTCCGTCAACTTTTGTCACTCCATATTTTAAAATCAAAACATTGAAGCGTGCGGCTGTCCCTAAGTAACTGACGGTTGTACTCGCGGGAGTACCCGCGCGTTACAAAAGCTCTGCCGCCAGATTGTTGTTTCAAAACAAACATGAAAACAGAAAGTTCGGTCATGCAAAGCGTTATTATAAACTGAATCTGTTTGGTTTGAGGAAAATTAGTAATAAGAACTAATAAAGACTATTCATTCTAAAAAGGCTGAACACTTTTTGTATATTGTTTGGTATGTGAGTATCAAGGCAGGGGTGATCTCGTAAGAAATGACTCTGTCTATAAGAAAACTCGAGAAATCTCGTAAGAAATGGCCACTCGGTCTGTAAGAAAACTTTGGACAAAAAGAAAAGTCCTGAAACGAAGTTTGTCTGATGTGTTTGGAAGAAAATTGACCCAATAGAAGAACATGTACAGGCGAAATATTAAGAGTGAATATCCGGGTTTCTAACGGGGCCGCTACAATATACCCCTTTATGCCGCAGAAAAGAAACGCTCTTGTATGTACTTTTTCCTTTATAGTCAAGGCAAACTTACAGACCAGATACATCACTAACAGTTCTCGAGCAGTCAGCTTACAAAACCAAACATACGGTGCTTATCGCCGGCCATATTCAAAGGATGATTACGTGTCGAACTAATTCGAACGGAAATAGCTCTAGTCAAGAACACTCTCGTCCGCTTTTTCTTAACATGAAATGAAAACTGATACAAGTTGTTGCTGCTAATCAAAAACGGCATCGCCCAGTGTTTCAAAGAGCCCAATAAAAAAGTCAGACAAAACCTAAACAAGAACGCGTATAAAAAGCACAGCTACCTAAGTTGACCTGAACTTGTTTTAATTGAGAGAAGAGAAACCACGTGTTTGTGGTGTGTTCAAAACGGTACCAGCTAAACCCTCCTCACATTTTGGTTCAATTGTTGCGCAGTATTATTAACACTCAACGAACAAGCATAAGTTAAGCTGTTGGCGTGCAATACATACAACAGCAAGCATGCCATGAGCCGTGTGTCCTCTGCTAGATCAAGGAAAAACTATAGATACGAAAACGTTTTACATATGTGTGTAAAACAAATTAAGATGAAGTAGTGTAAAACTGAGAGAGAACATTAATGGACTACTGTATTGACACATGAAGCCACGATAGTAAGTTTACTACTCCACGTGTTTGTAGTGTGTCGTCAGTTGAATATAATGAGTCTGCTCTACATGTAGGGCTAATATTGTTCTTAGATATTCTAGGGATTTCTTGAAAAGATATATTTTTAAGTGTTTGGCCGTCACACGCATTTTTATAAGAACAACTTTCAGTTAACCCTTTAAGCTCCAGTTAGTTATACCAAGTACATCCAACTTCTCCTTATATAACTCATGTAAAACTGATCTTTTTTGTAATCAGAAAATGGAAATTGGTCAATCGTAGAAAATTACCGACAACAGAAAGCAAGATTCTCCTAGACCGGTAACAGGAAAAGTATGAGTCTTAATTAGTAGGAAGAACTTAGCAATAAGCTATTTTGAACTGAAGGGGCTAAAGGACAACGAGGCTCGGAAAAATCAGTTTACTGTTTCTTATACCAAGAGCGTGTACTCATTTTTTTTCTCAGGCGCGAACGTTCTCAATGCATAATGCTCTCTCTGCTAGAAAAACCAAGTAAAGAAAGCCATGGTTTTGTGCCGTAATGAAACAAATTCCTCAGTGCGTTCTTGGCAAATATTGGCCGATTTACAACCTGACGTTTCAACAAGAATGGTTCCGGTCATAAAAAAGAGTGTATGCGTTGTTGACGGTCAAAATATCCGTTATTTGGTTATATCACGCTAATTTGTTGCGCAAATTATTTGGATGAGGGAGTTTAGAGTTCGTCAAGGCTGCGACTATGGCGGTAAGAAACGAGGCTTTACACGGTGCAAACGAGGTAATTAACTGAAAAATATTTGCCTACCTGGTCTATAACGACGAAAGTGTGCCGGCATGTGTTTATCAATTTTCATTTTATTATCAACAATGATTCTTTTGTTAACTGATTAATGAACATCAAATTCTATTACCAAAATTAAACACAAAGATTTAAGTATAAACCAAACTTAGTTCTTGTGGTGATATAATCGAAAATTTATGTTTTTGAGTAAGGGAACGGCAAGTTACGACCATAATCAACCAGGGAAAAAGATTTCGAAAATGATAAAGGCACAGGCTCTCATAACTAAATTTTGTCAGTTTTTGTAACTGGTTACTCTGTGGGTGGAAAGGGTTGGGCTTCCCAAAAATATCTTAGGGACGAACCAATTGATCTCGTGGGGAGGGGGGGGGGGAGTGAAAGAACGATTTTGCTGCAAATTTTTATTTTCAGTCAAGATTCAGTAAAAAAATTTTATTGCCAGTTTTCATACATTCTCTTTATAGGATTTCGACATGCAATTTTTTTTCCCTGTCCGGTTGGCCCTGCAAATTTTTTTAAAAAAAATTCTTCCTCTCCTCCCTCCCCCCCCCCCTCCCGCCCCTCGCCCCTCCAAAGAAATTAACTGGTCTGTCCCTTAGTAAATACCAAGGCATACGCAAGACGTGCGTGTATAGGACATTCGCCACAGGACTTTATCAGTACGAACGTCAAAACAAGGAACGGCTAGCAGTCTAATAGCCGTGGGTTTTTCAACCCTAAAAAACACCATGCTCTTGGTTTAACACAAATTTAAACTTTGAAACCTAAAAAATACTGGGATGACTTTTTAAACCCCTACAGTGAAAAATACGACGGTAATACCTGCCACACGAATATAAGGAGAACCCCCCCCCCCCTCTTAACGACTTAACGACTATATTTCGTGTTGTGTGTGTGATAAAACATTGACATCGTTAAACATCTGCTATAATCATGGCAGAACGGCTTAAGGTGACTTCCTTGATAAATGAATTGAGAGAAAACTGTAACGATCATACGATCATCTTTATTTTGCTAAGTTGCTTTAAAGTTGAACAGTCAAATATATGCATTATATTGGTGTCATGACGATTTTTAAACACGAGTATAAGGAGAACCTCTGGGATACCGCAAAGTTGTAATGGATCAAGATATTGGCGTTGATGTTAACAAAATACTTCTCCTCGGCAACACCTTGCAAGCCAATATGCTGCATTTATGATAACTTTATTGGAGTCTTGATCGCTATTCTAAGTGGGTGTTAATTCTTTATTCGTAAGACTGCTGATAATGGTGCTTTTGTATCTATATCAACGGTTATGACGTATACAAGACCATTAGTTTTGAGAAAAATGTTTTGTGCCTTTAAAAATGCTTGGAGTTTTGCATTTTTTTTCCTGTGGAAAAAATAACGACCTATTGTAAATTCTGATGTCATATCAAATGATTTATAGTATTTTGGAAAGAGCAATTCTTCACCAAGGAGGATAATTAACCAATTTCAGGTGGCCCCAGCACGTGCAAAACTGATGAATTTCTTTCTCTTTTGAGGCAACGCCGAGTTACAGAATGTTTTCAAAGCCGTATTTACGTCAGAATATCGAGAAAAGTGTTGTCGGATCTCGCTATATAAAGAACTGTTCAGCCTTCAGTTGAGTACAAATATTTCCATTGCAAACACGAGTGAGTTAAGTCAGAACTTACTACAAGATAATGTCGCAACTGAAGATCCAAATCCTGGTCATTTTGTGTTTGATTTCTATGGTCACTGCTGCTACTTTCCAGGGAGAGAAAGAAGTCGACAAAGTTTCACCGATAAGATCTATTTTTAATATCAAAGGAGTGACTCAAGATGTGCCAGCGAAACGGTAAGGTTGGTTTTAGATTTGGGAATTTAAGATAGATACAATCGACAGTATGCCAACGCCGACGAGGACTTTAGAAAACAATAGTGAATTCAATGTAGCTGCACGTTGGAATGTACCGTGCCGGTCACCTGCACGAGTGGAAAAACTGCAACGTGAAAAGTTCAGTTTTGAAGATTTTGCAACTACGAGAACGATCTAAAGAAAATTCTGTTAACCTTCTTTTACCTTTTAAAAAATCACTTTAATCCTTTACTATTCATAATTCGGACAAAAGAGAAAGCAAACTAGTCATAAGTGATCGAAAATAGCAAGCAAGAAGTGTGTTTTCTCGTGAGCTATCATTGTCCATGTTGCCGTCCTTCAATCTTAAACCCCCTAATGTGTAACTCAGTGTACGTATGTGTGCCGTCATTTCTTATCACTAGCTTGTTCCAGTGAATTAGTTAGTCTTACGTTTAAATTTCTTCTCTTGAGATTGCATGAAAAAATTTTCAAAAACCTTAGCAGAAATTTCGGTAGGATTGGGTTCCTCAACATGTGGACTACAAGTACTCCTGTTAGTTCGTTCAAAGCTGATCTCGTCCCCAGATTTTGTTTTGGCGGTCCGAGGTTTTGTCCTCGGACCGCCGAAACGAGATCTGGGGACGAGATCACGTCCAAAGCTGGTAAATCAAGATAGCGGACAAGTGAACGCGCGAGAACTGAGGCCGGGCCACCACACCCCGTTTCTCGCGCGTTTACTTGTCCACCATTTACCGCGGCTTCGGACGAACTAAAGAAGAAAAAAGGGACCAAATACGAATTCCTGCAGCCTTAGGTTGAGAGACTGCTGCCATTTTTTCCTAATTGATACTTCTGTTGCAGGTGGCAAGAAAACCTAAATCTGCTGTACAGTGCCGTTGTTATTGTGTATGTTTGTTTTTGTAGGGATCCGGTGTGGACGAAGGGTAATTATGTTCCTTGGGCTAAAACATCTAACTGATGAGAACGCCGCTTGACAAACTGGTCGAGGTTAGCTTGAATACCTTTTAAATTTGAGTACGACAACATAAAGCTGAGTTTTGTTATATAGTTCAATAACGTGTACGTGCCGTTGGCTCAGCTGTGGTCTGCGATGGAACTCGCTTTGATAATTACGTGTTGGACTAGGCAGAACGTAAAGGCGCTGCCCAGAAAACGCTTTCGTTGATTCTTTGTTTCAAAGAAGAAACAAAGACAATAAAAGCAAAAGCTGATAAATGCTGATGCCAACTGAAAAACGGCATTGCCCAGATTTCTAAAAGAGAGTAACGAAGCACAAATACTATTAAGGCACGTGCCAAGAACGTGCACAATGTTGCCACCTTTTCCCTATTGTTTTTCAAGAGTTAGCGCAACGGAAAATCCCACGTGTTTTGGGCGCTTTCAACACAATATTAGCCTAGCCATTCCAATGAAGACGTGACCCACAGCGGAAGTGTTACATGTTCAATTTTGCGGTTTTTCATTTTTTCAAATCCAAGTCACGAATGCAGAACCATGTAAAGCTGATTTACAAATCTCTTCACTTAGTATTTTTGATACAAACTCAAACTTGGAATGACTGAAATGAGGTGCAATTCTTTCTCTCTTTTAAGCTTGATTTTGTTTTATTACTTTACATAGCCTGTTTTTCTGCGGTTACTTCAAAATGGCTGCACTTAAGTGTATGAATAATTTTCGATGTCTTTGTTTATCTGGGCGCAGGTTGGAGCACAGATTCACGGCTTATCAGATGCTCAAAGAAAGAACGGCCTGGAAGTGAAACTGTTTACAAGATACAGCTGAGCATTGTAACTATAAAGACAAATTACTCGTGTGCATTGGACACGAGCAAAGACATACACATTAATCAAAGACATGATTTAAAGTTCATACTCAAAAAATGCATAGAGATGAAAAAGCTGTATTTATTAAAAAACAAAAATAAAAATTGAAAGAAAATTATTGATAACTGAGTTGAAATGAGTTGACATTAAATGTTAAAGCCACAAGTTTATTTTAAAAATGCTTTGAGTTTAATCTCGAACCAGATCTGTGGTCGCGATAAATGAGTCAGCACTTCTATTGATCTGTGTTTAGTCTAGGCTCCAAACCGCGTCGTTTATTCAAAATTTTAGAGCATCGAAGAGTGAGGTATGGCAATATGCACAGAATGGAAAGGAACGACTTGCTTTTAAAACAGGATATTATTTTTTTTTTCTGGAGTGACTATTTATTTTACATAACATCCCCATATGGTGTCAAATATTAGGCATCAAGTTTCTAGATAACAGTAATACCTTATTTGGCAAAACTTCCATGCCATACTTACACGGGGGCGCGCTTACACGCTGTTGATTCTAAAAACGTTTTAAAGACATAAAAAGCTTGTGTCTTTATGAATTTGAAGTACATATGAAGTAAAAAGTTTTCCACCAAATTTGCAAGGTTGTAATACTCTTACTGCGAACTACAAAAATTGAGTTTGTTAAAAGCGGCAAAAAACCCCTTTTCCTGCTGCTCAAAGCTATTTCGAAGGACCAAATCAGAACCTTCGGGGACCGGGAATGAGTTTGGTTCTAATGACGTAGCAAGTGGTTCCAACGCGACTTTTAATGCTCTCTCCAGCGTGCTCGATTGAAAACATTATTCACTGAGAGTCGACGATTGAAAGTTTTAGAAAATACATTTGTCTTTTTGTTAGCGCGGAAAACTCACAGGACACGGCTTACCGCTCCATGTTGGATCTCGTGGTCGAGCGGTATTGGGTCGAGGGGAGGAGAAGAAACACCGCCTGCCCAAAAACTAGGATTTTTCACTATCCACCCACTTCACAGATGACTTCCTTTCACCAGTTATGCCTTCACGATGGACCAATCAAAATAAAGAAAATACTGTTCTTCGTTCGAAACTGACAACCATTTCGATCAAAACAAAACCTCGGTGAAACACCAAAAATAACAGTTGGCGATTCCAACTATGGCCTAAAAGAAAAAATCTCAAATCTAATGATTCGATACTGTAAAACAATGTACCTCTTAACGGAAAACATGTTCATTGTCGCTCACATTCAAATACACGAACAAATAATACTTGCAATTTGTTTTATCAGGTGTTAGCAGTGGCTACAAAAACGACTGCCTCCTTCGCAAACAGAGTATGGACAAAATCGTAGAAAAAGAGATACAAAAACCACTACAGTGGATATGTTTTATTGACGATAATATTATTAACATCGTTCTGTTCTACGACTAGAGATGACGGCTTACAATTGACTAAAATGGCAAACAAATTCCATCCCAAAATCAATTTCACGGCTGAAATGGCTTAGAGACACAACTATTTATAAAGGCAAACGCCTTATGAAATGAGCATTTTACTTCTGTCTATACACTTAAAACTAATTGAAAAATTCCACTATACACACCCCAATTCTCGCCACCCATCGTGAGCTAAGAAAGACTCTGGACGGCTTTTTACAGTAACACAATGACGTGAAGTTACCCTATATGTCGCGGTCATCCTTATTTTCATAACAAGAAGGCGTGACGCTACATTTGTGCGGACTTTTCAAACAAGTTCAATATGTGTTGGTATGCTACAATCAAATTTTACTTGATTATCGGTGATGATGTAGATGCCATATCTCGTTGATATGAGTTTTAGTTGCTACATTTTTGAAAATTAAGCGGCGTTTTTTCTGAAAAATAAATTCAGACGTTATACTATTCATTATCATTTTAACTTTGTGCTTTGGGAGAAAAACTACTTTTAATTTAAAATATTCCTGACACACTTTCGGCTAAAATCGTGTTTTGAAATTACGTGTTATTATTAGGTGGAAAGTACTTGCCATATATTGGCGAGCGGGCGATTGTTAATTTTCAGCTGCCCTGCATGACTCTTTTATCACAAATTTCATCTCGACTTTTGTTACAAGTTTTGTCACGAGTTTTTGTTCATACTGTTTGCACGTGGGAGAGTGAGCAACATGGAGGAATTTGCAGAGGAAAACAGAAATTAGGAACCTTCTTGGCATCTTAGCGAAAATCAGTGGTGTATAAAATGATAGTAGTAAGTCCAGCTAAAAACATTTCAACCATGTCCATGCAGTTCCGTTCTATAGGCCAACATCTAGTTATAAATTTTACGCGTTTCATCTTTATCAGATATTGAAAATATACATGTTAAGACATGGTCGGAGTCGCAATGCCGTGACGGTTGCCAACTGCCGGGTAAAACATACTGAATTAAAAAAAAAAGGGTACTGAAAGAATGTCTAGTTCTTATGTTTCTTATATTAAGCATTTCCCTTTTTCAATTTTTTTTATTTTTTCCCATATCCGTGTTTTAGTGTTTGGCGTCATTTTCCGTTCCGTCATTCCGTTAAGTCATTCCACCATTCTTCCGAATATGGTCGCCCTGCCCGGAAGTTCTTTGCTCTAGAAACATAACGTCAAAGCAATTCACAGCAAATTCTTTGTGTCAAGTTTTGCCGAGTCATCAAAGCAATTTCATTTGAGTAGAGAAAACCTTTTGTATCGCTTAAACTTATAACTGACGTAAAATCACTTCAAATGATAATTTTGGGCTAAACACCTAAAACCGTTTGATTGGAGTAGAGAAAACCTTTTGTGTTCACTCAGGATTCGGTTTTGGCCAATTTTATTTTTATTTTATCGACCATGTATGTTGTTGGACGGAAAAGTTTATAAACAGAGTTTGTAAAATTGAAGAAAAGATAAAAAATCTTTAAGAAAGGTTAGAGTGACTTTTTTTAAAGCTTATGCAAATTCAAGGAAGAAGTTAAAACGTTTAGTCGCGAAGAACAATGAACACAGTTCTCTATTGTTTAACCTTCGCTAGGCAGACGAGATTTCGCCTATGTAATGAATCTGAAATGGTTGGGCGAACTTGTATCTCTAGCTTTGACTTGACTTTAAAATACAAAAGTACAGAAGGTTTTGGCCTAGTGCTAGAAATTAAGCGTCTCGTTTCTTTCTTTATAATTATTTTACTCTCGAATATTATAACAAACCGGCTGCTAATACGTTAAGCGGCAACACATTTGATAATTATAAACATACTCTCTAGTAACGCTTAAAACCAAAACAAAGCACTAACACAGATTTTATTTCCGGTAAAAAACGATTTACAGTTTGGAATCAGTCTTCTTCTGATAAAGAAATGTCCAGGCCTTTGTAAGTTGTTTCTACCAATGCCAACCGTTTTGCAGCTTTAACAGTTGTTAGCGATCAAATGTTTGTTTACATTTTGCTCGAGTGCTTAAGAGTCAATGACTGTTAAAATCGAGAGTGCCGCAACAGTTGTAAAAATTCGAAATTTTAAAAACCTTTCTAAAGTAACCCTTATGGTGAGATATTTGCAGTAGTATAATTAAAAGTTTCAAGAGCGCTTTAGTTTTTTCAAAATTTAGGAAAATTAAAAGTGCCGAAAACACCTCCGCCAGCGCCTGTCTCGGTTCAAAATATCAAGAAAAATAATGGATTTCTATTAGCGCGTACAACCAAACCGTTCATATTTTTTGACACAAGTTTCAGGAGTGTTACCCACCTATTACGCTTACTTCTGCACTAGTTTGATTTTAGAAACATGATAGTTTTAAAACTATTTGAGTATTTAGAAAAACCCCATTTCGAGAACCCGTGGGAACAGGCTGAAAAGTAGCCAACTTTAGGTCAAAACAATTTATACTGGCAGACGCTTTTCAAAATTGAAATTACAACCATCTTAAAACAAATCATCCATATTATTTTGTGTGAATAAAGCTAAGCCAGCCCGTAAAAAGTGTCTTGCTGAGAACTAAAAATGCGAAGTCCATATTTTGTCTCGTCGTCGGTCGAAAGTTACAAGCTTTTCGTTACCAAGGTGATTTTAACCAAACTTCGAAACCTTGTCTATTTCA
>JAOBRD020748886.1:3799-14072 GCA_027575215.2 Hydrozoanthus sils
AAAATGTAGATCCTAGTAGAGGGGATTTACCAACAAAGTAATTTTGTATGTTCAAGCATAAAAAGGGCCCATTCTGCTTGATGACATGAGAAGTATAAATCCTATAATGGAGATTTACCAACACAACAACTGTTATGTCCCGGGTTTTACGGTTTCAGTCTGCCCGATGAATACCATAAATCCGCTTATTAAAATCATCATTATTTATCTACATTTATATTAAAAGCCTCCATGGGACGAATCGGCGAAAAAACCCAAAAAACTTGTTCTACAGAGGTCTAGAATTTCCGAAAACATTTTCAGACAAAACATCAATTTTGTACCGAAAGTATACCGAGAAGTTTAATATTTTAAAAACAGTCATCTTGTTGTTGGTCAATTTTTATCACAGATTCTATTGTTACCTTGGCTGGACTGTAGAACTTTGTTCGTTTTATCGCGATTACGCTAAAAAAACAAGTCCGCTCTGATTGGTTATATCTCCGATTTTTATAACTGGATAGAAACCACGGCATGACGTCACATAACGCAAAAAAAACAGTTGAATGATTTTTTTCTGTGTGGACTGGAAAGGTTATAATTAATCACATACCTGACCAGAAAAAGCGTTGAAGAAAGCGTAGAAAAACTGGGGTGTGATAAAACATACATTCTGCAATATAAAAGAAGATTTTAGTTTTGTATAAAGATTACTTGATAGCATGACACCGCAAGATGACCTTTCATTCATCCAGTCAGATTAATTCCGCCTTACGCTGAGTTATGTAAGGGCAAGTTAGATATTCATAAACTGTTTGGGGCTGAGTGAGTTGAGTTATGTAAGGATAAGTTAGACGATGGTAAACTGGTTTGGGTTAAAAAGGTCGAGTTTTGTAAGGAGAAGTTAGATGTCATGTTGATAAACTGGCTTCGGATGAAAAGGTCGAGTTATGTAAGGAGAAGTTAGATGTCATGTTGATAAACTGGCTTGGGATAAAAAGGTCGAGTTATGTAAGAAGAAGTTAGATGTCATGTTGATAAACTGGCTTTGGATGAAAAGGTCGAGTTATGTAAGGAGAAGTTAGATGTAGATAAACTGGCTGGGTAGAAAAGTTACACAAAGAACTCACCTTGTAGAAAAAGTAGTTTACAAGTACTGCCGATCGTATATAATACCAATGTCCATGCACTAGCAGAGCACGAAGTAGAAACCTGAACCTGGAGATGGCATAGTCGCTTGTCATGACAGCTTGTCGTCCCTCCTTACCCATCACTCCGATGCCGACATGTGCCTCCTGGATCATGCCGCAATCATTAGCTCCATCCCCGATGGCCAGGGTGACTGGTGTCTTTGTACCAGAGTGCTTTACAAGGTGTACGATCTACACGGCACGCGGAACACGAAATAGGTGCAAATCAGAATAGAAAAAATGAGAGTAACACATCTCCTTTTCGTTAATCAACGTTATCAATTTCCGAGTTAAGGTTATGGTACAGTTTGAGAGATGCTTTCACTTATCAATCAAAACTCTTTTATTATGCATCGGATACCCCTACTAAAACTATGTACTACTGGAAAGCTAGTAAAATTCTCTAAAAGATGGTTTAAATCAAATTTTTATTTTTTTCTTTATCAGCAACGCTAATTTTTTTGTTTGTGACAAAAAAAATTCCTTCGCCAAGTTCCAAGTCCGTTCGATTGTGAGCTAAACTATCCTTTGTTATCATTTTTTCCTCTTGACAGCTTGATTGCCAAAACGGTGTCAGCGATTTTTGATACACTTTGTCACTCATGTTTTATTACCGATTCTTGAAATTTGTTACTTGCGAGGGAGTTTTTCTGACAAGACATCCAATAAAAAAATCTAAGCTGATTTTCAAAATTTCCTGACACCGTTTTGAAGCTCCGATATTATACCACCGCTGTGCCACATTTGGCAACAATAGTACCAAACCTGTTCGAGTTGGAACCTTTCTTACAGCTTTGTTTGATGCAAAAAGTTGTTTCGAGAAAAACGCATTTGAAAAAAGGCTCACACACCATTTTACTTCCGAGTTTTAACTTTACATATTTTAAAAACTATTCGTGCTATCGAAACAATTTTTTGTAGTTTTCCCGCAAAAGCTAAACAATTTTACATTTTACCAATTCAGATTGTACCGTAACTTTAAAGAGAACTTTCCAGCCAATGCTGCGACCATAAATCTGATGTTACAAACTTTTGTACAGCTTGTCTTATAACGCCATTACGAGACGAGTTTCAAGACAACGTTGCAAAAAGTAAAAACCATTTCTCCTTTTTGCAATGAGTTTATTTTTGCAGGAGCAATTGCGCCATGTAGGCATGAAAAAAGAATTAACCAAATTGCATTTGCAACTTTTTTCTATAAACCGTTTTAAAATACAATACTACTAATCAGTTTTGATAGTTAGTCACCCAAAACAACTATACATGAAAACGTATATCTAATATGGAGCCCAATAATTTGTAAGGTATATTGCTACAAATAACTATTACACAAACCCTTTGCGGAGAAAAACGCTTACACACACGATTAATTTATAACGACAATAACTATATAACCAATGTATGATTTTGACTATCTTTAAAAATTATATTAAAATCGTTACAATAATTTCATTACCACACAAACAATTCAAATTAAGATAGTATTTGATAAAAAATTAAAAGTACCTGTGCTTTCTGCAATGGTGACATTCTACAGCATAACACGGCCACACAGTGTCGACATACTTCCATCAGCAACTCTGGAAAATAACCTGTCTTATTACAGAGATTGGAAGATAACAATTGTAATGACAAAAAAAAACTGTACATAGTGACAGGAAAACAAGAAGGCATTTGTTACATTGGCAGGTATAGGCAGATGTCATGCTCACGTTATGTTTACAAACAAAATTTTTCAAATCTAAACATTTTTGGGACCTTAAATAAAAAACCTTTGAAACTTCAAAAGTAGTACAGGATAGTTTCAGCCATTACAGTTGTAAAAAAAAATGGTTGTTCACTTAAAAAATAACATGCAGTGTGCACTGAGCCGTATTTTCACCACAGGGCTCCCATTGAAACTGTTCGAATTGACTTACCGCTAAGATTGCATTTACAATCGAGATAAATATTGACTTGTCAATTTGTGACGACATCAAATCTTCAAAACTTTAGCAGAAAAATTTTGTTTGTTGATTTCTAGTCTCTCAAAGAAAGAAAGAACAGAGTTTCTGCACTTGCCTTCAACTATTAAATCCGTTTAAAGATTTCAATAAATAACAACTGAGTGTTTGAGCTTATCTTCAATTTCGGTAGTTATTATAAAGCAAACCCGGTCTCTGGATACCTCCCCTCCCCCAGATGGGACCAGTTTCCGTAGTGTTAAGCAGAAAAGTTCTCTGAATCCCTTCCCCTCCCCCAGACGGGAAGCTAATCCATCTTAGGATACTCCCCATCCAATTAAACAGTCGACTGGCTGGAACAAGCAAGGTGAAAAAAACGTAAATGCGTTAACAAACCTTTGTGATCCTTGAGAACATGGGCCAAACTTCCGCCATCAATAACCAGACCGTTTGACCTGCTGTCTTTTTGTTCCTCTTTCGTCTCAATTCTGATAACCATGTAATTTAATGTTTCGTAAGTATATTTCCAACAAAATCAAAATGTACGTCTTTTGGCTCCAAAGTATTTAAACATATGTTCTATTCTCTACAACTATAGCTAACTTTACAGTCAATATTCTTGTGGCATCTTCCGATAAATGGCTATTTGGTTACTAAGTGCATCAGTGCGTCTAGGTAATTTTTGTAGTTTCGATATGAAACTCGTGGGATGGACCATTACAGCCCTTTGATGATTTAGTGTCAGAGGATGACTTGCAAGTAACCAACAACTCACCTCCGTTTGCATTTTTCAAGTTCGTCTAAACATTCTGTTTCTGACTTTTTCTGCGAAACAAACATTATATCCATATCGTCCTACAGTAACAGAACGAAAAGGAAAAAACAGTCATATCCTGCATTATTACACACCTACTGTTATATTCAGCAGTATTATACACCTGCAGTTATATCTTGCAATATCATACACCTATACAGCAACATCCTGCAATATATTACACCTGCAGTAACATCCTGCAGTATCATATGCCTAAAGTTATATCCTGCCATTTTATGCGCCTACAGAAATATCCTGCAATATTGCACATCTATAGAATTATTCTGCAGTACAAAACATGTAAAATTTTATCCCACAATATCATACACCTGTGGTTCTACCCAGCAGTATCACACGTCAAAAGTTATACCTTGCATAATCATACATATACAGCTACAACAAGAGGCACAAACTGCATTACAAGGACGCTAATACAAAGGACATCACTAATAAAAAGCTGACCCAAGGTAGCATTTATTTGCATTTGAAGAAATACTTGTACAAAACGCCTAACTAACGAGTGCAGAAGTAGAAAATATTCGGTTTCACAACATTTCACAAACTACGATCTCTCTTTTGCTCGGATAATTCTTTCACGGTGGTAGCGTTTGGCATTTCGTCAAATTCCTTAAAACATCGACACAAAACAAAGTAGAAGAGCTGTTCGACCAACATACCAAGAAATGTTTACATGAGTGACTGATGTTAACAGCTGTTTCTTGTTTATCCCCGGTTAGGATCCAAACCTATTGTTAAAAAAAGGAAGACATCTTCATCACTATCACCTTGACACAAAACACACATCAAGGCGCTCACAAAATACCGAGAAATTTGTTTCTTCATATTGACAAAATACTATGTAAGATCTCTTTAAGCAAATCTAAAATTAAAAATTCGAAACTTGGTTTTTCGATGCTCTTTATTAGGTTCTTTCAGAACGCATTATTAAATGAAGTGTCTTTCAGCCACTGATCAAAATTTTATCAGAATCAACACTGTGCGCACGTCGCGGTCGTGTTTTATTTTGGCGCGAGTTTTTCCCGCCGGCCGGAAGATAGGAGCGTGTGATTGGTTGGATGTATGGTGCAGCGTCATTGTCACTACATGCTTACAGATTCAATGCCTTGTCTTTACTTTTATTTCTTTGTTTTTTTATTTGTTCCTTACCTTCATTCCAGCCTCTCGTAGCGCCGCAATCGTCTGCGGGACACCATCTTGTAACCTGAAACATGACAATATTTTTAAAAAAATCTTAAGAAATGAGTAAATTAGAGCAATATTTCAACACGTATAACAGTCGTCATCGGTGACTTCCATCGCAAATCATAACCTCGGTTTGAAATTAAAATAGGGCCAAGGTAGAGACTTTCCCTGTGTCACGTGATTGCTTACATGTTGCGAGCATTCTTGAATTTTTGTGGCTGTTCTGCAGCCCTGATCTCATGCCGATGCAGAGGACCCGTATATGCATGGTTTAAGTTCGAACGTACTAACATAATCATTGATTACTTTAATTCTTCTATACTATACGTCGGTTGCCCATTTTCAAAGCTGTCATACCTATCTTCGACTGCAGTGGCTCCTAGAAGCTGGAAGTCTCTTTCGACCATGTCAAACACTTTAGCAAGCTAGGGAACATCAAGAAAAAAGAAATTCCCACGTTAGATAAACTACTGTTTGCTGGTTAGGCAAGTACCAAATCAAACAAGAGTTATGGAAGGGCAAATTAAAAAACAGTCGAACCTGCTCTTCTCTGTCGTTGATGGCCTGATTGGCCAGACGGAGCTGTAATGAAACACAACAAACTCGTTACTACCATAATAACAATAGTAGTAATAATAATAATAATAATGACAATACTACTACTACTACTACTACTACTACTACTACTAATAATAATAATAATAATAATAATAACAACAATAATAATAATAATAGTAATTAAACTAATAGCAACAAAAAATAATATATCTTTACTGTTAGTTCAACCAAGTGAACACTTTCTAGAAAAATAACTTTTTGCTCGCCTGTCTAACATTTTCTTATACTGTAGCAAGCATTCCAAAACTCTTAAAATGAGATCATTCAAACATTTGTTAAGCACCATTATTTCTACTTAAGCCAGATATTTACCCCCTTTTTTGTTCTGAGGCAGTTCATATTTTGTAGAAGTCGAATGTACGTAGAGAACATGTACAGTACATAAGAGAAAGTTGATATGGAACTTATTCTCGAGTTTTTAAATTGGTATTTCACAAGTTAGCTGTGCTCACTCATGAATTGTTTAGTTTGAACACAATATAAACTCAAAGGCAGAAAACCTTAAATATAATAAATAGTTTTCCTTCATACTAAGATAATTCGAAGATATTTTTCAACACCGACAAATTAGATGCAAGTTAAATTATCACAAAGTCGTACTTGAACTAAAATCTTGAGAACATATTGTAGCGTATGCAAACCCAAAAAAGGAAACGAACCAGCAAGTTCCACTTACACTTAATGACGTTTTTCAGATTTCAATGTTTTATTCACACGTGTTTTCATTTTCATTCATGCTGCGTTGTAAATATCATGTTTTGCCTTTAGGTATTGCTTACTTAGCAAAGCTGATAGTGGTAATGATGAATACGATATTAGAAGGATGCTGCTATAGGCCACCTCCGCTCCCCCAGGGGAGTTTAACAGGGGGTTGATAGTAGTTCGGACCTTACCTCTTTATCAACAGCAGCGTAATCCTCCGCAGGAAATACTTTTTGGCCCACAACTAACGTTCGTAAACCTTTCTGTAAACAAAATAGGGACAGGATCAGAAAACTTTCTATTGAACCTGAAGTTAAGAACAACATCTACATCTTAAGCTCATCTCCCTTAGAAAAGTTCAATTCAACATCTTTTTGTTGGATACCCTAGCTGTAAAACATACTTCAACAGAGCAGGAACAATGGTATATTTCCTTAGGTAGCGGAGTACAAAGAGAGAGAGAGAGATTGGGTGTAGAAAGGTAGGGTAGGGTTAGTGCGTGGAAGGGGTAGAAGGTGTAGAGGGGAAGGGAGATCTCATCAAAATTTCTTACACCTTCTAGCGTCAGTACTATTCAGTCAGGCACTTACTACATGACGAAGACAAAAAATTCGGTTCACCTACCGTAGCATAGTAGTTTACATGATCTAACGTTACATTGTGGGGACCAGTCTTCACTCGGTCTAAGATGGCTGTTTCAGCTCCTTTAGTAACCATTAGAACTGTGTCTGCAAAAGGAGCCAACAATGTTACTATAATTTACATACTGTACTGGAACGTTTTAAATGTTTGTCAAATGTCATAAGGCATTCTAAAACACTTGGTACATATATTGTATACAACAAACGTTTTTGTTTACTTTCATGCTTTAACTAGGCTTTCAATCTAAATCGTCCCACTGGAATTTGAGTGTCACCTCTTTCTCCATGTGGTCTCATTTCTAGAAGGAACTTAGTGTGTCAACATCAGATTACGAAATAATGCGGAGACATAACTCGGAAAAAAAAGACCTTATACTATTCGGATGCTCTACCTGAGCTATGGAAACACGTTATTTTGGTGAGCGAGGTCATTAACCGGGTTATGACTCACGGTACGTCACCACCGCACAAATCACTTAAATGCTAAGGCATATGTGTCGATGATGCACTCGTTAACTAACTGGATAGCGCGAGTTAGTGTGATGTTTCTAATACACTAATGCAACTCACCTTCGGGACTGTTTACAATAACACTCATTCTCTTTCTAGTAGAGTCAAACTCCAGTACATGAAGTAGAGTATATCTGTGGTTGAATTTGTAACAGTATTATCAATAAAGTCGAATACAAAAACCTAAGGGAAACATCCTAATCCAGATTCTGCACCCAAAAAACAGATTTCAAAGATACCTCTTTGGTTACTTTGTTCCGGCATACTTGGTAATAAAATAGATTTTTTGAGGATAAAGCCTTTGTCCTGAAAGAACCCATTTAAATGCCAAGTATGATCATCCCCTATAAAAGGAACCCCCCCCCACCCCCCCACAAAAATAGATAATAAATTCTCTGTGATACAAAGCTGTCGAAGCTATCCAGAAATCAAAGTAATACTAGACAAAACTTTATATAATATGAATACACTAAAATAAACGACGGACTAAAGTTGTCAATTACTAATCGAGTTGAACTGGAGACATGAAAATGAAATGTAAAAGTACATATTTTTGGAGCAAGATGCTCTCGATGCCACAACAATAATAACTTCAGTTATTGCGGCAAAAAGCAACAAGATAGATCTTTCGCTTATATCCTTTATCAAACATCCTTTATTTTACTGAAGTTATGGTTAATAAGTCTTTCATTCAAATAATGACTTGTATGTTTTCTATATCGAAATGCCACAGAAAAAGTTTCTCATCAACTGTTATGTATTGGTGATACTCATTCATTCTTTTTAAGGTTTCTTTCTGCCTCATACCCCTGAACTCACCTTTTAACTTGGCTTCCAATTTTTAATTCTAAGTTATCTCCCACTTTGCCTTGAAATGTTATACCAAACCTAGGGGAAGCGTCAAAAAAGTGATGAAGAATTCAACACCATTTTGTTTTGTTTGAACTACTTTGGCTGTGGTATTATGTTATCACCACAAAGGAAAAAACATTTCTGTTCTTTAAAATAAGAAGTGATTATTTTTTGGGCAGAAATCTTCAAAGATCGCTGTACTCTTCAAGACAAGCAAACAAGAATGGCTAGATTATTATCTTTTAAGCCCGCAAAAAAAAATTGATATTTCCTTCCATAAAATTAATCAACTGACTCACTCAGTATTGGGAAATGACTGTTATTTGTTCACTTAAAAAAAAAAACATAAAAAGATGCTTCTATAAGTTTGTCAAAAATCTAAGTGTTATACAAAAAATAAACAAATTTCTAAAACCCCTTCTCAGACAACTCTGTAACAAACTTGACTGGCAAAATTTTAAGTAGGGTACTGAGATAAGTAAAAGAAACTGAACTCTGTTTTTTTCCTGTTCCCAATCCACCGCTAACATCTTTCCTTGATCCCATTCCACTTCTGACGTCTCTCCTTCTCCCCAGTCTATTACTGACATCTCTCCTTCTTCCCAGTCTACAACTGACATCTCTCCTTCTTCCCAGTCCACAACTGACATCTCTCCTTGTTTCAAATTACTAACATCTCCCTTGTTTCAAGTTCACTTCTGACATCTCTCCTTCTTCCCAGTCCATTACTAACATCTCCTTGTTTCCAGTCCACTTCTGACATTTCTCCCCCTTCCCAGTCCACTACTATCATCTCTCCTTGTTCCCAGTCCACTACCATCTAGCATTGATTTGCCACTTGAGTTTATTGCAAAGTTGTCTTCAGAGAACGAATTTGAAATAAAAGAACAGTTGAAGTTTACCCACCTTGCAGCTGCTTCAACGAGAGCCTTCTCATCTGGTGAGGATGCCTATATTTTTGTTAAGGAAGAAAGATGTTAGAAGAGCTTCGCAAAAACTAAAACAATTATTAAATTCTGGCGTTGAGTTCATTACACCAACGTATATGGTGTGTAGATCAATAAAGGTACCATGTACAAACTGAAACATGTTTGACAATGTCTGACACACCCAGAACTATTTTGCCAATTCAAAACCAATAAATTCATTTATGTCTGGTATGTTGACCATACAATGGGTTTGTTACACAAACTAACTGCTCTGCCAAGGCGTTATGACTGCCATTAGTTGTGAGGTAAGCCTTGAAAGAATTCGGATAAGATGCTATTTGCTAAACTTTAAACTTTCTAGGGGGGGACTCCCTTGAAATGTGGGTAGTGGTGCTTGACGAACCTTTTAGGGTCAAAAATGAGACCCTTGCCTACCTTTTAGTGTTTCGGCTGACCCCATACCTTTCAGGGGCAAATATATGGCGTTCAAAGCAAATTTACACCAAAAGTTGCGGTTGGTTAAATGTGTTCGTACCTTATAGGGTATGAAATCGGCCTCTCTGTTAGTTTATGCATACCTTTTTATAGTCATTTTTAAATCTGTCCATCGAGCACCCCTACACACTTTACAAGGGAGTCAACCCCCCCCCGGAAAACTTTCACTTACACATCTCTAACTTTTACTGTACCTGGTAATGATAAGGATATTGTGCATCTGGGTTTGTTTCTATCGAGGCTTGAACGGTATGACAAAGGGCCAGCGCTATATAAAATTCCATCATTTCCGTCTGTGATAAGCATAGATGACATACGTTACCAGTAAAAAATCTCTCTCTCTCTCTCTCTCTCTCTCTCTCTCTCTCTCTCTCTCTCTCTCTCTCTCTCTCTCTCT
>JAOBRD020749096.1:0-14065 GCA_027575215.2 Hydrozoanthus sils
CATTAGGTAGGTTGTTAGGTAGGTCATTAGGTAGGTTGGTAGGTAGATCATTAGGTAGGTAGGTCATTAGGTAGGTCAATAGGTAGATTGTTAGGTAGGTCATTAGGTAGGTTGTTAGGTAGGTCATTAGGTAGGTTGGTAGGTAGGTCACTAGGTACATTGGTAGGTAGGTTGCTAGGTAGGTCATTAGGTAGGTTGGAAGGTATCTCGTTGTTAGGTAGGTCATTAGGTAGGTTGGTAGGTTGGTAGGTTGGTAGGTAAGTCATAAGGTAGATCATTAGGTAGGTAGGTCATTAGTAGGTTGTTAGGTAGGTAATTAGGTAGGTTGTTAGGTAGGTCATTAGGTAGGTAGGTCAATAGGTAAGTTGTTAGGTAGGTCCTTAGGTAGGTTCTTAGGTAGGTCATTAGGTAGGTTGGTAGGTAGGTCACTAGGTACATTGGTAGGTAGGTTGTTAGGTAGGTCTTTAGGTAGGTTGTTAGGTAGGTCATTAGGTAGGTTGTTAGGTAGGTTGGTAGGTAGCTCATTAGGTAGGTTGTTAGGTAGGTTTTTAGGTAGGTCATTTTAGGTAGGTTGGTAGGTAGGTCATTTAAGGTAGGTTGTTGGGTAAGTCATTTAAGGTAGGTTTTTAGGTAGGTCATTAGGTAGGTTGTTAGGTAGGTTATTAGGTAGGTTGTTAGGTAGGTTATTAGGAAGGTCATTAGGTAGGTTGTTAGGTAGGTCATTAGGTAGGTCATTAGGTAGATTTTTAGGTAGGTTATTAGGTAGGTCATTAGGTAGGTTGGTAGGTAGGTCACTAGGTACATTGTTAGGTAGGTTGTTAGGTAGGTCTTTAGGTAGGTTGCTAGGTAGGTCATTTAAGGTAGGTTGGTAGGTAGGTCATTTAAGGTAGGTTGGTATTTTGAATGAGCTTCCTAGCTCCTGGGCGATACATGAATAAATAAAGTATTGATTGATTGATTGAATGATTGATTGATTGGCAGGTAGGTAGGTCTTCAGGTAGGTTGGTAGGTAAGTAGATTGTTATTTTTTTCAATTAAAAAAGGTTCGGAGCAAACTTCTAAACATTTAGCCTTGTTTTTATCAAGAAACTTCTCAAGCTGTTTTGACCTTACCAAGAACATCAATCTTGAATGATTTGGTGATTGACTTTCCGTCTTTATCACTGCACTTCAGTTTGATATCTAGAGCTTTAGGGCCAGCCAATGCCTCATAATCCGTCAGGGTTGGTCCTGCTACAAGGTTCAGGCCAATCAACTTTATGCGACCCCCTGCATTATCAAGCAGCTCACATCCTTTAACATTTCCATCTTGATCAAATACAATCACCTGACTGATGAGAATGTCTTCAACACTGTTTTCTTTGATCTTCTGGTTTGGAACTTGAATATCTGACGGCGGGTCATTAACATCTGTGGAACAAGGTACTTTTGTTACCAACAAATATGGATTGATCATGTGACCAACCATCAAGTACTGATTGATTAATAAGTGACCAACCATCAAATACTGATTGCTCATGTGGCCAACCATCAAAATAACACTATATAATGCAACCAACCAACAAAACATAACAGCACAACATTCGATGAGGTCAATCCATGATCATGGAAATCTACCTGCCCCAAGTGCAATGTAACTCAGTGTCTTAACAAACCAATCAGTTGTTGCTATTATTGATTTTATTTTAATTACTCTTTTAGCTGTTTTTAACTACCGGGCCCACAGTAATTGGCAAAAGCTGTTGTGGTGTTCCTGCCAAATAGGACTTTTTTCTTTTTCTTTTTTTTTTGTAAACAATGGCGAGGCTTATTAAATAAATAAATAAATAAATAAATAAATAAGTAAATAAATAAATAAACAAGCAAATAAATTAATAAATAAGCAAACACTGATTGCATGTCCATGTGACAAACCAAAAATTACTGATTGTTCAAGTTACCAACCAAGAAATATTGGACATCCATGTGACCAACTATTAAATAGTTATTGCATGTCCATGTGACAAACAATCAAATGGTGATTGTCCATGTGATCAACCATGAAATACTTATTGCATGTCCAAGTGACAAGCAATCAAATGGTGATGGTCCATGTGACCAAGTATGAAATACTGATTTCATGTCCGTGTGACAAACAATCATGATCAGATACTGATGTTGAACTATTGAATCTCAAAGAGTGAGAGTGTATTAGGTGTGGCAAGTGTGCTATGTGCCAACAAGATGGTACATAAGTTGAAAGAGATTATTCATCATGGGTGAAGATACTGAGTAATTAATTCTTCATTTGCCTCACAATGTGAGTACTTAAGGACCACAACTCTTTGACTGCTTACTGCATGCTAGTCTTCTTCAGGCGATGTGTAGACTGTGATCTTGTTCCCTTAAATAGGCATTGGATTGACGCGTTGTGAAATGTGTGTGAGTATCTGAAAAGGATCTGCAATGTGTTTGATGTTTGCACAAGGTTGCAAGCAAAGACTTGAGTATCTTAATGCTGCTGTCCCTGTTGATGTTGTTTGGATGGAGCTGAATCTGAAAGACCTCTTTGACTCATTGAATGTACCAGTGTGGTTCCTGGTCATTACACCAACTAGGGTAGTGCCCTGTCTTGTGTGCCTGCTTTTGCTACATTTTGTTGGTGAACAACCATACATGTTTTCTGATTTAACATAACTATGCTTCAATGACTTCCATATATAGTTTACTGACCTTCAATGACAATTTGCAGTTGCCTCTCAAGTGAAAGTCCTTTGCTGTCTGTCACCTGGACATGAATGTTAATGTAGGGTGTTGCTTCATGGTCAACAGAGCCATAAACCATAAGGGTCTTCTTACCAGGCCCTCCAAGGGCAAAGGGCACTCCTGGTGGACTGGTGATGCTGTAGGTGAAATTTTGATGAGCCTTTTCTGGGTCATCACTTGACAAAATACCAACAACAGTCTGGTTAGGAGAGTTCTCAAACACTTTGTTGTTGGATATTTTCAGGTGTGTTGGTGGCTCATTAACATCTGGGAAAACAGTGAAAAACGATTTTAATTAATTTTGATTTTGATCAGCTTTCACAGACTTTATTTTGTACACAAATGTTTACAGTTCTATATGTTTACAGTGTTGTAATCTAAATAATAATGACATTTTAATCATGCAGGAATTATAATCATGTGGTAAAGAAAAAAAAGAAAACAAAAAAACAAGTCTGTACTAAATAAATAACAACAGTCTGTACTAAATCTTAAAGACATACATTTTTTTAAATTTGTAATCTAAACTGGATATAAAATAATTAATTTTTTTACTGTTATAGCACTGACTATATATAGCATAATACATTCCTACATGAAACATGTTTGCCAATATGCTAAAACATTGCCTTTTTTAAAATTATTTTTCATTATCATTACTGCTACTACTATATAAGTATAGTGTAACTGAACTCTATATCTAAAGGAGTTGGTTAGAATAGGTAACACCTAATGGGTAAAGAGTTGATTATTTTGTTTATAAGCTGCTATTAATAGTTAATCTTAATGCAAGATAGTATAGTTGGTCTTTTCAAAAGAGTTTTGTTCAGTATTGTGAGACATCGACAATTAGGTATTAGAAATTGAACGTTGTTGTTCTTTTTGTGTATGCAGAAAATGGATGCATGAATGAAAGGATTTAAGAGTCTCGCCAATGACATTCTGTTGAATTTATAAAGCCCCTCTAGCCCCTCAAATACTCTAACCTCCATCTCTCTAAAAAGCCCACCTCTAAAGCACTTGCAAACAATAAGCCCCCTGGGGGGCTTAATAGATCGAGAAACTACAGTAACCCAAAAAAACACAATGAGTACAGCACCTGTAACTGAAAAGAGGAAGTCCTTCATTATTGAGAGAGATGGATTTCCATTGTCAGAGCAGGTAACAGAAATATTCAAGGCTGAAGTGGTCTCATAGTCTATGTATTGCTTCACAGCAAGCTGAACTTTTTGTATCACGTCAAAATAGAAGCTATCTGCAGATGGGTTTACTTGACATGTGTGAGTCTGGACAGGAACATTTATGTTGTCTGGATCAGTCACCTGGTAAAACAAGAAAGCTCCATGGAAAATGCTGCATATATCCCACCACTATTTCGACAAGCCACAGATCTTACAAATATCACCAAATCCTGTCACCCAGACAAAACAATGAGAAATAAACAGTGGAAATCATTATGAATTACCATGCAAAGGCAAAAACAATTTTATATTTCAGAAACCATAACATTTATAAGACCTGTGGCCCCCAAAACAGTGGAATATATATGCACTGCACATGAGTATGAAAATGCCTTATTCAACTGGCACCTGTCTTCTGATCCCATACCACACAGCATATAAATCATCCAACAAGACTAAGAAAATCCTTGAGTAGATTTTAATGAACATTTCTACTTTCTGAGATTCAACTCAAAACCTAAGTTTTGAGCTTATTTTTCTTTGTTTTGACATTAAACACCAATTGTAAAATGAATTCAGATATAAATCATGTACAGTACTTATTTATTCTCTTTTTCTGAGCAATAAAATAAATGAGTGTTTTCTTAGAACCTATAGCACCAATACTCAATGTATATACTTATTAACAGTTTTTTCCTAAAATTTATAATCTGTGCACCTTAATCAGTGGAAATAAACAGTTATTCTTAAAACCCTTTCAGCCCCAAATATGCCAAATGGCATAATGCTGAATTCCCCCAACAAGATATCATTCTTTTCCTGTTACCTTCCATACTTTAATACTTTTGCATGATCAATTTACATTTTCTCATTACAAAATGACCAATTTGTCTAAGTTTTGTAAGGAGAAATTAGAAGTTGATAAACTGGCTGGGGATTAAAAGGTTAGTATGCATAAAAGCTACTCACCACGAAAGAGCCAATGATGCTGCCCTTTTCAGTGTTCTCGCGAATATCCTGCAGACCATTAAACACCAGTTCTGTTGGTCTTTCATTGACATTTATGACACTTATATTGAAAGTCTCAGTGAGGTGTGAGTGCGAATCATTTACTGTCACAACAAGAGTGTAATCTCTTCTGCTTTCAAAATCAAGATAGCCTTGCACTCGCAACTCTTGATTGCAACTGTAAATCTGTCCATTGTCTTTGCAAGTCTTATGGCCAAGTTTAAATGCTTGGAGTGTCACTATTTCAGAATATCCAATATCAAAATCAAGTGTGTCTTTATCTTCATCTCTAGCAATAAGACTTCCAACTAATGAACCATTTGGAGAATTCTCTTTGACTCTTGAGTTTGAAATTGAAACAGATAATGGTTTGTCATTTGTATCAAGCACATTAATAATGAAAAATTTATGGGCACTTTTAGGTGGTTGGCCGAAATCTGTACACCGAACTTCTATTCTGTGATAGTGTTGTGACTCATGGTTCAAGCTTCTGTTGACAACCACCTTTGTTCCGTCAAGTCTGAAAAAATTGTTATCAGAATTAATGAGAGCCCAATGAAATTTATCAGAGTGCGGGGATGTTCCAAATGGATCGTCACCATCAACAGCTGTCAAAACTCCTACAACATCACCAATACTTGCCGACTCAGTAACAGAATTCTTAGAAAGACCCATTGAGTGGGGTGGATCATTAAGATTTTCAACTGACACTGTAAATCTTTTATCCATCCACATTTGTGGTGTGCCACTATCTAATGCTCTTATGATAACATCAACTGTGCCATTACTCAGGGAAACAGGGCCATTAAGTATTGGTATCCATTCACTGACAAGTTGGTTTCCTTGAGTACGAAAAAACACCAGATTACCATGTGGTTGAACAGAGTATGTAAAAGTTTGTCCAACTTGAGGGTCTTGTGTAGATAAGTTTCCAACAGCTGTCCCTTTTGGTGAATGCTCAATAATCTTATTCCCACTTATGGAGAAGCCAGTGGGTGGGTCATTTGCTCTTCGGCAGAAATAATCTGTTATCTCTGATGCATGGTTCCACTGCACACCCTGACCTGCAAGGTCACAAGTTACACTTGTCTTGACAGAGCTGAAATCAACTGTAGCATAGTTTTTTCCAAAAGGCTGACCAGCTTGGGCCACAATCTTTGCTAGTCGATAGTTTGCAGGGCACTCAAAAGTGCACTGTTCATTAAATACTGTCCCTGAAGGACACTTGCTCGATACCTTTTTACAAACAGGAATAAAGTTGTCTGTATATGTATTGGATGGGCAGTTATTCAGAACAATGGCTCCACAGTCCAGAGGGTTGCACGAAAGCTTGTCTGATGCTAATGCGTAGCCTCGATGACATTCACAGTAGTATGACCCATCAGTGTTCTTACAAACCTGGGCACAGGGACCTTTGCCACCATTTGACGCACACTCATTGTTATCGTAACAACTTTTTACTGTAAAACATTTAAATGGAATTAAGGTAAAATAGACAATGGTTAAATTAATAAAATAATGAAAAATTTACAAACATAGAACAAGCATTTAATTTTTTAACTGATTTTGTCTGAATTTGTAAGATGTGCATTTAATAATTAAACTTGTGTGTATTTGTTTGGAGTCACACTATAAATGAGTTGCTTCAGCTTTGGAAAGATAAAATTTAGCAGGTGATTATCTTCTTTCATTTGCCTAAACTTGATCAGACTTATTTGTTATAATCTTATTAAACAGTTTCCCTGATGACTTTCAGTCCATTACCAATTTAGACGCATTTAAAGAGTTTTAGATATCTGACATTGTAATTTAGGGCAAAAAGCCTTTTTGAGGAGATAAATAAAAGTATTATTATCAAATTAACATATTTTTTAAATAAATATTATTATTATTATAATTATTGTTATTATTATTATTAAACTCCATACCTGAAAGATGGTACCCAGTTCGACAGGAACACACACCATTGTTACAGAAGTGGTCACATCCACCATTGGACTGGCCACATGATCGAGTCTCTGACAATGTGGGGCAAGCTGCCCCTCCATAGGCAGGGTATGTTAGAATTGATCGTGTTCGACTTTGTTGCCCAACAGTACATGATCCTGAACATGAAGTCCATGTCCCCCAAGCTAAAAACAAAATAAAAATGTTTTCTTTATATAAAATAGTAACGGGGAGGGGGCACTCTCCCTACTGGTTTGATAGAGCTAGGTGCTCCTTGTATTTTTTGAGGTTTGAATTCATTGTCATGATTCTCATTTTAACTTGATAAAAATGGAAAACTGACACTACATATATACAGTTACATAAAGCACTAATTTTTCTGATAAAATCCCAATCACTTCCAAGATTTCTCAATTAAGCTATTAATTTTAGCAACTATATAATCTTGACAAATAATTATTATTGCTATTTATATACCTTGTTCATAAACGGTGGAAATTTTAACATTCTTTTGTCTCCATTCAAATTAGACTGGGCAGCCTTGCTCTTTAGTTAAACTTTCAAAAGAATAAATTTGTTACCCAACATTATAAGGCTGGCCACTGGCTAATTTGAATACAGCTAGACAAAAGAATTTAAGATCTCCCGCATTTATGAAATTATAAGGTCTATGAAAATTGATATTTTAATAAAACTAAATGTGTGTTGAATGAAAAACTTTTGTGAAACACCCCCTTTTATAAGAACCTGTAACTTTCAGTTGAGGCTGGGCTATTCTTCAACGTTTTGGCAATTTCAGCTAAGGCAAGGGACAAATTAAATGTCAAACTTTTTATGAGTCAAACTAAATTGAAGTTCTTGTCGACCCAAACTAATTTCTTCAAGTGCTTAGGTCAAATGTTGAATTTAATCAGACAAACCAAATAATAACCATTCTGTTCATCTTAAGTAGTCCGACAGAACACATCAGTCAATCTAATTAGAATCTGTCAAACCTAATCGGGCAAACGACAAACTTATCATGCACTTAACTGCTTAATTTAGTTGACTTGAGCATAAAAAATTCAACGCTTGTCCCAGGCCTAAGATTGTTCTAAAATTGGGCTGGATTCAGACTAGTTCACCTGATTTCCAGAAACTAGTCACAGTTTTGTGACACTCAAAACTTTTAGAGTTCAACAACTTTACATAATATTTCGTTTTATTATTGTTTCATGGTTCTATTTCGGAGTTACTGCACCATTTCCTACCGACCCTCTCCTTCTTTGTGTGAGTTATTTGACCAGTTTGTGGTGATTCACTGGGGAAAGCCCTGTGAAAAACCA
This sequence comes from Hydrozoanthus sils, assembly GCA_027575215.2. NCBI lineage: Eukaryota > Metazoa > Cnidaria > Anthozoa > Zoantharia > Hydrozoanthidae > Hydrozoanthus > Hydrozoanthus sils. The sequence goes on from JAOBRD020749096.1 coordinate 8,207, forward strand.
GTGCCTTGTTCTATTATTCACAGTGAATCAGTCACAACACAATTTTATTGGTCGGCAGGTTTCCAATGACTTGGAAACCACTCAAAATGTCTTTCTGTTGGCCACGAAGATTTCCGAAATCACTCACAAACAACTTGCATTATATAAATAGCTTGGAACCAAAATTCTGGTGAGCGTTAGCAAAAGACTTTTAGTAAGCTGTGCTGGTTCCCAAATGAAAACAAAATATGGACTGGTTAAGGCATATTGGTTGTAAATGATTGGTCCTTAATATTGAAGAACAGACCAGAAATAGTTCCATGAAAATTTTGAATGTGAAGGAATTTTATTACAAAGGTCAGTCAAAATATAACATTATTCACACATCATTGCGTGCATATAGATGTGATACAAGGCAAAATGAAATTACGGGAGTTATATTTACTTCCAATACAGACATACAATTCAACTCTGTTTGCTTGCTAAGAGAAGCTACCACATGTAAACATTTATTTCGTGAGTCGAACTGTTTTGATTCAATTGTCCAGCAATGAACAGGTTTGAACTCTTGTGCAATTTCATGAAAATATCAATAGGGCAAAGATGATGTCGATATCTCAGTAATGTGAATGCCTGCACAGAATTTATTATCTTTCAAATTAGGTTTTGCAGCAGTATGAAAGTACAGGCAGAGGCGGCTAAAATTTAGACATCACATATAGCAGTAACAATATAATCTACAAATTATTTATAAATCGAGACATGCACTGATGTGTTGAATTATTAGTGTAGTAGCAAAACAGATCAGTGCTGAAGAATTGTATTGAACCAACAATTATTCACTGTGATTTCATCATTGGTATTATATTACAAGTAAATGTAGTAAGGACTGTAGCATTGTAATTTGAGACTCACAAACATGTAACAAGCATAGCGCAAGTATTGTAACCAGACCTATCTTACTACTAAGGCATGTCACAAGTGTACTCAACATCACGAGTGGGACCCGATTAAGAACATATTAATCATTGAAACTGTAAAGTAAAATTGAAAAATGTTGACAACTTTTCTTTCACAAATTTTCCTATTTTCGCTCTCAAATTGCACCAGATTTCAGTTTAAGGCATCCATTTCAAAAAAATTTTCCAGGGGAACATGTCCCTGGGCCCGCCCAGAAGCTCAGGGCCTTTGGCCCCTCGCTGGTGGAAGTCAGAAACTACTCACGAATTGGGCTAGATCCACTCCTGGTTAAAAATGTTTTTATGAACCTTCATGTGTTAGCTTCAACATTTGTGTTCAACATTTAAATAAAATTCCTAAAACTGCGATTGTGATTGCTTGTTTTAAATTTGTGGGGAGCCTGGGTGTTTTTGCAAAGAATAAATGTGCAGGAAATATACATCTTCATTCATGAATAAATTTTCAGCTTCATTAATTAGACTCTAGCTATATATTATTTTCAGTTTATATTCAAGTTTCCAAAAAAGGTCAAAGGAACCTTGCAATAAAAAGAATAATTAACTTTTTATACAAAAATGACTTTTCATAACCCAAACACAAATTGTTGCACATTTCTGAACTTGCGTGCGTGTAAGTAAAATTGTTCATAGTTATGTCAATAAATGCATTTCATATTTACACTGATCTCTGATTAAGGTCTTATGTCACTGCTTTGTAGCCAAGGAGATAAAGTAAGTGACGTTTATTTATAGTTTTATGAATGGTGTTGCACGGCGTGCCCAGGCACAAACCTTGCGGAAGTTACACAAGTCTCTAACAGTCCCTTGCATATTGAATTATGGAAGAAATTAAACGTTTTTGTTGCTGCTATAAGATTGTCTTAAAAAACACGTTTCTATTAATTCATTCGTCTCGCTTCTATTTCAACGGCGCTCGCGTACAAGCTAGAGGACAAAACATTAGCTAGGAGGTTAGAATCGGGTACGTAGATATGACAGGCCGTATATACAAACAAGTCGATTGTTTTCTCCGAATCGAACTCCTTTCGAACAGCATTACCAAACCGTTCATCAAACAAACTTCAAGAAATCAAAGAAAAATAAATTCTAGTTTAGTAAGGCATAGTAGTTAAGAACTCAATCGAGAAATTTTTATAAAAAAGCGATATGTCACTCGTTATAGTTGTCGATACAACTCAACTCACCCATGACATATAAACACGCTATATGCTAGTCGTATAAAGTTCAAAGTGTGTTTAGTTAAGGCCATTTCAGTGTACTTACTACTGACAACACAGTGTACAGGTGGCGGTGGGACATATCTTCTACGTCGTCTTCTTCGCCAAGAACTAACCTCAGCAGCCAAAGAGAGGACTAAAATAGACAGCAAGACCCAAAACTTGATCCGAGAGAGCATCATTTCGCCGAATGAATTTTTTCCCGCCTTTCAAGTTAATTTACTACTTCAGCAAAACGCTGGTCGTATACTGAATCGAAAGCGAAACTTACTAGTTAAGTTTTAGCTTTGATTACTACTTTTTTAGAGCAAGGTACTGCCCCTTGCTCACGTCAACAAACTTAATAAATTTTACGCTCTTGGAATTCTGTTACGCTAGTTACCGAGTGATGTTATTGATCGTGCCGGCCTGGCGGGGTCTTGTCGAGATCGGTAGGGGAGGGTGGGGGGATAAAAATATAATTATCATGCTTCACGAAGTACATCCAAATTTTAAATCCACAAACAAAAACATTAAAAAAAAACCACTCTACTCTTGTACTGATACAATATCTAGGATTTAGCTAATTTCATCTACATTCACAGGAAGTCGCTTGAAGCCGGATCATTTTGATTTTATTACAATATCAGATTTAAAAATGATCAAAAACGACTTCTCCAATGTGTAACTTTTAAACTTAATATTCTGTGAGTGACGATCAATTTATTTCCAATACAAGACTTATCAAATAATCAGCCTTGGCTGTCGACTCATTGTTAGTGACGTCACGGATCAGGTGAGGTTAAGCAGAAATCAGGAGAGCGCTTCGACGAATCGGACGAATGCTGAAAACACATTTTTTAAATACTACACTGACACTAGTACTGTAATCAAATGACATTGTTTCCTTGTTAGGATTTCCTCAATAAAAGTTCAGCGGTAGCAAAATGTTAAAGCAGATGTTAAATCGAGATTCAAGACTGATTTTCAGTTCAGTTGCGTATGTACAGTCGGAGGGCTGACGTCAAGTCAGTAAGCTATTCTAAGATTTTTCAAACTTTGAAATAAAAAAATATTAGATATTGAAAACTCAAAAAAACTTTTACTCGCTTCTATATCTACTGACCGTTGATGTCGGCCTTTTTCGACTGTGTTGCGACAAAACGTTCGGCCAGTACTTCATTTAACACGAAGTAAAACGGCCAATCAATATATTTTCTCAAAAGTAAAGTGGCACATTTGTATATGTGGCACCTTTACCATGTACCATTGATTATGCTCAAAGGTGCTTTACAGTGATCAGTTTACCTTAAGCGGGCCAAAGGTGAAAGCGTATATACTAATATAGGCGCCTCTGACAGCCGCTTCAAATCGGTCATTATATGCCGGTACTCATTTTCATTTTACGTATTTTGGAGTACTGGGTTCTAATTTGTTAAAACTTGATTTTCGTGTACTTTTTATTTTCCGCGTGAGGCTGTGATCGAACGAGGAGACGGACCAAGGCTCGGGGGGCATGTTTCCCCGGGGGAATTTCGAAAATTTGGTTGTCGACTGAGATGAGACTGATATGTAGGCAGACAAGACCAACTTGAAAACTTGGATAATATTCAATTTTTTGAACTTCAAAACCAAATTTTTATGACCAGTATTAGTAACTTCTTACAGTTTTTATTTCATTTGTATTTCACAAGTTTATAGTGATAATATAAACAGTTGGACCCCAATAAGCCCGGGTCAAAAGGGTAGGGATGAACGTGGTATGCAGTGAATAAAGGCGCGCGTGTAAAACCTGGTTTCCATATAACAGTTTGGATCGCCCCAATCGTCCCATTCGTCCAAAAATGTGTTCAGGCGATCCGGGCGATCAGATGGAAATGCTCCGAGATGATCAAAGGCGGTCCAAACGATCGGGACGATTGCGATCGCCCGGATCGCCAGTAGTTCTATCCGGGCGATCCAGACGATCGAGATTTTTGCAAGTGATCAAATGGAAACCGCTTTCAGGCAATCTTGACGGTCGGGACGATCCAAACTCTCCCAGAATGCAATGGATTAAACCTGTGTCAAGATAGAGGCCCTCGAGTTCAACACTTCCCAGTTTATGGAAAAAGTACAAAAATACGAAAGTTTATACAGCAAATTTTCCAGGGATTACAAGAATAAGTACGTAAGGGTAAATTGTTGGAAGAAATTAGTGAAAAATTCTCAATTAGCTCAGAGGAAGCAGAAGAGAAAATACAAAAATATCAGAACGGCATATGGTAGATTTTTAAAGAAAATGAAAAGTGTCAAGTCAGGTATAGGACGGGTTACTGTACCATCAGTGTGCCAGACATTCTCATCTCTTCTCTTTTCCTAAAAACGTACCCAAAATCAGTGCTTTCTTATTAATTTTCTTTCTCTCCTCCGGCGCACAACAGCTAACACAACTAAATAAATTGCAACAAACCCCGTTCTTTGATTTATTGCCGCCATTTTCAAAAGAGCTTCACGCCAAAGATTGTTGTCAGACCCATGCCATGACCGCGCAATTTGGACGATTGGGGCGAACGAAGCGATCCAGTAGTTTCCACGTAATCGCCCCAATCCTCTCGTCAATTTTCGGGACGGTTAGGACGATCCGGGCAATTATATGGAAACCAGGCTTAATAGAACGTTCGCCAAAGGACTTTTGTTTTTTAAAATTTCTTATCAGTATGCACATTTGCTAAAACACGGGACTGCAAGCAGTCTAATAGCTTGGCGTTTTTAAACCCTAAAAGATACTAGGCTCTTGGTTTAACACCGGATTTTCTTTTACAACCCCTAAAAAATGCCGGAATGGTAATTTTAACCCCTAAAAATACATACGGCGGTCATACCTACAACCCCAATATAGGGAGTACCCTCCCCCCGGCCAATAAGTCCCCGCAAATTTGAAGTAAAATTTTGCCCCACTTTTCTTAGTCATTTTACCTCGGACAGTTCGAAATCCCCGCTAATTCGAAGCAAATTCTGTTGCCTTGGACCGGATTCAAAATACGTTAAGTTCATCAAATAATTACGTTCTAAAACAATTCATATTTCTACGCGAAAACAATAAAATTCAATTCACAGCTCGTCAATCCCTTTATAGTTTGTCTAAAATAGTTCACATTTCGTTTTAAAATCATTTTATGCGGATGTATTGAAATGTCGACGTGATCAGAAAACCCATAGGCTCACCATCTTTATATTGGTCGACTTTATACTTACGTTTATTTCTTAGAAATTAGAAAAAAATTGTTATGTTGATGAAAACATTTGAAACATGTCCAGAGACGACGGACAGCTCACTAATATGGTGAAAATAGAGCAAATAAAGCTATTCAAGGGTGAAAATGGCGTATTTATTCTTGACCCCTATAATTCGAGCCCCTAAGAATTCGAAGTGTTTTGCATTTCCCTTGAAACTTCGAATAATCGGGGTCCAATGCGTGTTTTTTAACCAAACACTTTTTTAAACCACTCCACAGTTTCTTTAGTTCGGTTACTTTTGTAAATAGTGGGTTAAAAAAAAGTGGACCATCGCAGCGGGGGAGGGGTGCAGGTGCACCCATTGGAGAGCGTTTTCGAGAGGGAAAACTATTGGGGGAGGGTGGGAGAAGACAAAAGAGAACAAGTCTGTGAACGGGTTACCGGGCTATGAGAAGAAGAAACTATCGGGAAGGAGGGGGGGGAGG
>JAOBRD020749200.1:0-14060 GCA_027575215.2 Hydrozoanthus sils
CCCCCCCCCCCCCCCCCCCCCCCCCCCCGCTTAATAGAGTGCTTACGGTATACCGCACTTTTGTGAATATTGATTAAGTTTATTCTTCTGCCTGCAAGCACAAGCTCAATATCCAGGGTTCAGTTCTTATAACATATCAGCGTAATGCAGAACGATAAAGACAGCCGCCACTGTGACAATGCCATTCATTATCTTGGCAGTCTCGATCGTCATCAATATAGAATTGCTATTACTTCTGCATCATTTTCCTTTTGATTGAGGTTGTTGGGGCAAAAAGCTTAACAATGAACTCAGAGAAAGTTGATAAAACAAAGTGTTGTAAAATGATTTGACATTGATCGTGAAACTTAGGACTTAACCGACAAAATAAAAGCCTGCAGGTTCTACGTTAGAATTTTTTCTTTGAACGCAAATACTATATTAAAAAAGACTGAGTGGTTAATAAGCAGGGTGCTTCTCTTAAGCACTCAAGAAGAAGGACAACAAGAAGAACAACAAGCAGAACAAGACTGAAGAAGAAGAAGAAGAAAGAGAACAACAACAACAAGATGAAGAAGAAGAAGAAGAAGAAGAAGAAGAAGAGGAGGAGGAGGAGGAGAAAAAATCTAAAAAAGGACGGTAGACGATGACAATGATGATGATAAAGAAGTCTGGAGCGGTCCAGAGGATTAGTAGAACTCAGAATAAAGATAAAGGATAAAGAAGAAAACTAGAAAATAAGAAAGAAAAAGAAAGAGAGACAAATGAGACAAAGGAAATTTTATAAGTTTCTATTTCACTGGATGATTACACAAAAAATGTCAAATGAGACAAAAATACTGCACGTAAAAAAAACACCTAATGATTGCTAAAAGTTTTCGCACAAAATTCTGCATAAGTTATAAATGCAATATTTGTAAATAAGCATGACAAGTGCCTTTTTATGGTAGACTAGTTGTGTAAGGGTCTTTAAATGGTAGACCTCCCCAGGTTCAATAGAATGAATTGAATGCTCTACTACTTCCTTTGTCATGGGTTTCTAGATCCCACCAAAATACCGTATCTAGTTTGTTCGATATGCAAATGTCAAGTAAGTTGATTTATTATCTGAAATAGTTAGATTTTTAGATGACAACTTAATTAAATAATTGTTTAACCTCTAACCTTGCTTAACTTTGTTCGTAGTAAGACGTGATAAAATTTGGAAATACAAGTACCAAAAATGCTTCGTACCAAAACGCTTTCATACTTTGTGATAAGTTTCAAATAACCTAGTTATACTTTTAAAGTCCTTTTTTTTTATCAAGTTTCGTATTTTTAAGGCATTTATAAATAGCTAAAACCCAAAGTTGAAACTTTTTATTTTTGAGCCTTTCGATATAAATAAGACCATTAATATTCTGTGTTGTAGCTTAGGGGGAGTCTATTGCCGACAGTAGCTCACTAAACATTCATAAAACAGATTTATATGGACAGATAAATTTAAATTTGAGCTTGCCTAATGCAATATTAAACGGAAGTACCCAGTTAAGGTGGTGCGAAAATTTAACCATATTTTTACATTTCTAATTTGTTCTAATAAGCATGAGTTACGGCTTTAAAAGCTTTGACCGGTAATTATTTCCTCGAATTGGTTCGGACTTTTACTTAGCCAGACCTTGAACCACAGGAATGTATCATGTGTCGTAATTGGCGGAAGTTTATTGAAACCGAGATCGTTATGTTGGCAATACTCCGTACTCAGTGGAGTTAGTAAGCGTAAGGGGCAATTTATCACCATTTTCTGTCGCTGCTGGGCAGAGTCACAAATAGATGCGCAAGATGAAAGACCCACTAATAAGGCATCATACGTATCCTTTCATCAGCTGCTCCATTGTAACTCTTTGTTTCTTTCTACTGACAACAAAACAAAAATGATAAGCGCTGCCCAGGGATAAACCACTATATTAAGATAGTTCGTTAAAGAAGTTTATCAGTTCGCTAGTTCTTAACTCTCTAACGTCGTAGGATCATAGTTTGAAGCTTACGCAACAAGATTTACAGGTAATTTCTTCAATTTATTTATCACATTGATCAAACTGCAAAACCAGACACATTTACTGACACAACTATAACTATATCCCTAAAATGAGGTTGGTAGATGTAGTTTTCTGTATTGAAAGCGAACCAGAATTATTGAACTTTGTTTTGTTGGGTTTTAACTGGTTTGAGAAGACCTTTTATTACGCATTAATCTTTACAAGATACCTTTGTTTTGCCAGGAAAAGTTTTTCTTTTATAACGCAACATAAACATCTTTTTGTTTCAAATTTCAAACCAAACATTTATTGAACACTTTTACAATGCAACTTGTCTGGCATGTTTGCTGTTTGCAGTTGATACTTTTATTTTATATATTAACTGCTTAAACGTGTGTTTCCAGGCGTACCAATCTTTGCTTTACTTTATCGAAAGACCAACTGTGCTTAATACCATATAAGCTTTAGGTAGAAGCCTCGTTATTGTTTTGTTTGACATCTCTATCCCCTAAATTTGGTTAGTTTTCTAAACTAGAATTATTGTTTACTTAGAAGTTTAACAGAAGATTGATTGAGTAGCTATCGCCTTCGAATTCTGCCCTATAAGTCATCTTCTCAAGCTGAAACTACTACTGTAAACAACAACAAATTTAAACATACACCTGCGAAACTGAACGTTTAATTTTCTTTAAAAACATTTTATATTTGCGTAACAAATTGAACAGACGAATTGACTTATATTTATTTTTAACTCGGGCCGGTAGGCCACGAGTGTAAGGATTCGGCTCCGTTTATTTTTTCCTTGGTGTTTTCCAGCGCATGTTTTTCACGTGACCCAGATCGCATCAGAGGCCACGAGGTCATTTTGCCGGGTCGTTTCGTAGGCATTTGTTGCAGGGAAGCGAAGGTGGTCTATCTATGTTGGATGTTTTCTACTGTGTTTTTACATCAGTGCCCTCGCTACTTAAACTCATATATACGCATCGTTGCTTTTTAAGTAACGGTAAACAAACAGAGCTACAAACTAAAATCATTCTGCAAAGCGAGGAATTTTGTTTCGGAACGGACCCTGTTTGCCCAAAGGTTGAACAAAGTATAATCAAAGGTTATAAATCAAAGTGATATCGCAGTTGAACTCATCTTGCTTTAAAGCAAATATTCAAACTGACTTGAACAGGGATATTTAACTGACAACTGAACAAAACTTGTCTGAGAAGAACCGTGAAACTTCAGAGACAGAGAGAAGAGACAGAGTTGAAGCCATTTTGATTTATCCATCTGGAGGTGAGACTAAATTCATATTTAAAAATTGTTTACGTAACGTTCAAATATTTCCATTTTTAAGGTAAGATACTGAAGGAAGTTATGGGTGGTGTTATTTTAGTGTACTTGATTATCTGTGGGTCACGTCGTGATAAGTTTTATTCAGCTGTCGCAACAGAAACATATCGCATCCGTCGAAAGAAAGTCCGTTGTCGTGAACCAAGCATAATACCTTGAATCAAACTTGAACGAGTGTTTAGAAAAAGCAGAAAATTAAGGCGAATCGTTTGACGTGCTATTGCAAAAAATTTTCCGAAGTCATCACGCATCCATAGTTATACACGTGTTGCCGCGCTGAATGAGAAGACATCTAAAGTGGCATCAATAGACAAAAATCAAATCGAAGGTTTGAACATAACAAATAGAAAGTTAAGAAAATGTCAAGTATAAACGACTTTATCACATGTGCAAACGAGAGAGGAAAATAATACGAGTTGTTGCTTTCAGGAGACAATAAAACCAATCCTGGGCCGACTTTTGTAAATCCAATTTCAGCTCCCTACAGTCAAAGTAATGCAAAAATATTTTGAGTGAGGAATGCTGGTAGGCAGTGTGTTGCTATGTCATTGTCAACTTTTATTTACGTCTTCAGGAAATCAATTTCGTCTTTGGCAAACTTAATGTAAATCATGAGTATTGGTAATGACTTGTATGCAACATCATCGAAATCAGCCAAGGAAACATTTTTGTTATTGACAGATTTACCAGCTATGGTTAGCTTCCACGAAATAAATTATGAACTGAGTTACACTGAAAGTTATAGCGGTGATTTGAATGGACAGTCGTGTGCCACTGCTGACTATCCTTATGTTATGTCAGTTGGTGCTGCTTTTCAATCTTTGCTACAAGAAAATTACGATAAATTTGTTTTGACTGTTGGTAATTATGCGGTTGCAGTATATAGATTACACAACGGTGTTTACAAAGTTTTTGATTCTCATAGTAAAGATTTGTTAGGCCAAGCAGACCCATTTGGCAATTGCACATTAATAGAAATTGAATCACTAAATGAATTAGTGCAGTATTTTCAACAGTTGTATGAACAAACATCCAACTTTGAGCTAAGAGGTATAAAAGTTTTTCAAATCCAGACTAATGACAGCAGTGCTTGTGTAAATACCAAGAGAGTTTCAAATATTGTCAACAATCCATGCATACCCGTATGATGAATGCTTTGTTACAGCTTTATACTCATTATGTTTTTCTACAGTTAAATCGTGTACATATTGGAATAAAGAAATGATAAAGAGTATTATTGAAAATGGAAAGTTGTGCTTTGCAAAACAGATTTACAGTACTTTCACTTTTCCAAGCGAATATCCAGTAGGAACAGGCCATGTCAATGTAAGTTCTGGCACAACAGCACAAGCAGTCCTTTCTTTTGATAATGTCAGTCGAAACAATCTTGAGAAATGTATTTTGGAAAATTCTGAGAAGAATACTGGGTTCTTGTTGTGGGTTTCAAGTTACTGTATTAGTTGCATTTTTCAGCATCACTGCAGATCCAGTAAGAGAGTCGAGTTCCATGTTATGGCATATTGATGTGACTCAACCTACACAGAAAGTTGTTATTGTTACAAATGTGCATAGGCTTGTTTATTCATTTATTGTTCATACATCTATTTTACACCAATGGTTTGGTATTGATTAGAGTTACACTTCTTATGACTTAGCATTAAACCACATTAAACTAAAGAAGAGACATTGACAAAAAAAACTATTAAGTACTATAAAATGTGATTGTTTATTGGAAATATTAATAGAGTATGTAACTTTCCTTGCAGGACAATTGCGGTGACTTAACAATCTGCATGTTCTTGGCCAGCCAACAGTAGCTGCAATAGAAGGATGCAAACCTTGTACCTTTATAATTAACATAATATAACAGTAAACTGAATTGGTTTGCATGCCAAAGTGTACCTAGTAGGACAAAGGATAGTAACCCATTAAGTTCATAAACATATTGTTGTGATGAAGAGTTGCTATAAACAAAACAATATACTCAAGTGATGACTTGATGACAAAATTTCGGCAAACCTATACCAAGAAACAGTGCAAATGGATAGCAACTTGTTAATTGAACATTTTTGTCATGATGATATCAGTGTGGTGGAGCCAGCTGCTGTAGTTAATAGCCCTAAACAAGAAAATATACAGATGATGATCTGACGATAAAATTTTGGCCGTATAGCCTACCAAGAAATGGTGCAAACGGATAGCGACTTGTTAGTTTGAACATTTTTGTCTTAATTTTATCTGATTGTAGTTGAGCCAGCTACAATTGTTGCTCTAGTCAAGACAACTTACAGTTGTATCAGTGAATTCACCACGATCTTGAAACCAATACAACTCAGTTGGCAATAATAGTACTTATCATAACAGTAATTAAATACTTAATTCACAACAAAACTTTGTAGAGTTCTATTTTCATAATTCAAATACTGCAAGCTAAGTAGAGATCATTTATTCCAAAAACGAGCTCAGTATGTTACTACAGATAGAATGGTTTAAATTAATTAAAGCTATTTATTATGCTCTTGCTACTAAATTTTCATCCATTGTCGCTCTCAACTTGTGTGCATTTTCTAAAGACTACGTGACTTATTTTTGACAAATGCTTTGAAGTTTTAAATTGAAAAAAAAACTCAAGTGAATTGAAATAAATTGAATTCATCAGTGTTTATGTGCGATGAATTGTGTTTGATAGTTTGGGGTTTATTGTTAGTAAACACACGATCGATATAGTTCTGGAAAATAACAAATTCTTGCACCAAAACCCAAGTTTTCCTTAACATTCTTTCAAAAGTTTTGGTCCGCCGTTTTGTGTTTTGTTTTTTGACGCGCTCATCAGTAAGTTTGTTCAGCTTTTAAGCTGAAAATGCAAGGGAAACCTTTTGTCCAGGGAGTCTACTGCTATTTCGGCCCGAGTTAAGGCTATGTTTGTAGCCTCTTGTTAAGTGTATGTCATTAGTTTAAAAAATAAACAAAATTACTAGAAGCTATGGTCCTTGAAAACACTGTGTTGTTTATGAAAAAAGAATAGCTCTTATCCATGATGATGTAACAAGTGCATCAAAGTGAGGCTTGTTGGTGAAATGCTATGCGAGATCGTGGGAGGTTTTACTGCTCAGCAATCCGTAATATCTGTTCTACCATGTTTATTGATTATTCACTGGAATGTTCGTTACGCTGCACATAGCAACTAAGTATCACCGCTAAGCCTCATTTTAGTGCAGGAAAACACTATTGTGATGTCAGCATGAATAAGGTCTAAAGAATGAAATTTTTTCGCATGAAAACAAATTTTGCCTGCGTGTTATTTTTGAAAAAATGGTATTAACAAATTTGTTTGTCTAGCTGACCAGTTTAGATTATTCAGTATGATGCATTATGGCATTGCACGAGTTACACAAAAATTAGCTAGATTCGGGAGTCCCAAACGTGCCATAAAAATCATAAATCATCAGGTCAACTGGACAGAAGAATTTAGGTGTATACCATATCTTTAAAATTAACAGACAGGCAATATTTGTTTTTGGGGGAAAAACTATTTTGCAACGTTTTATCTCGTGAAGGTAGCGTGTTACTGTTGGGACCGAATTGCTGATAACGCATACACGCATTCTTAAATTCTAACTGTTATTCTCATCTGAAAGTTAAATGTGATTAATCTTAGGCCGATAAGTTAAGACAATTATTCTCTATCTAAAGCACAAACATAAGACTTAGAAATCACAGTTTTCTATATATTATGTAATCTAATTCTTTCAGACAGGTCTTGGAAAATTAAACATCAAACACAGATAACAATACTATTAAAATTGCTATATAATACTCGCTTTCACGAAATGAGATTGGATAACGGTATTAGGAAATGCACCATAATAAGCAGTAATATCACAATATCACACCTCGGAGGGAAATACCAGTTTGTGAGTTGAACGACATGATTAAAACCAAGTCGGCTATCGTCAGTTTAGGCAAAGCGTCCACCCAGCTGTTTTGAGTGGTCCTGTAAAGTGCCAACTGAAGGAATCCTAGTTATAACTTTTCATTTCGTGTTTGACTGCATTTCGTGACTGTTATTAACTCCCACTTCAAACCTATCATATAAATAAATTGCTGACTGCAGTTATGTTGATTTAGTTGAGCTACCACAAAGACTAAGGGTGGTACGTCATTGACGAGCCTGATAACTTGAACAATGACGCGCAGAATATGTTGGTTCCAGTGTGGTTTACAGACGATATTGATTGTTTTTCACTTAACACCTGTTTACAGAACTAAACGCAGCCAATAATCCTGTTTTGTTGAACTTGTTAAGTACGTGTTGATAATTTGTGCAAAGTAAGAACGGAAAACCACTATAAAAGTTTATTTATAAACAGTCTGAGAACTAAAACGCTTTTCAGATGATTTGCGTTAAAATGTTTGCTTTTAGATAAATGCCAGTGAAAGCTCTTAAAGGGAATGAGAAAATCGAAAGCTATGCTCGTTTTTTTAAAGTATGGATTTGTTCAAAACCTTTCAGTACTCCTTTAGCATACGGTGCAACTACTTCTTTAAAATCAAAAACCTTGTAGGCAGCAACTAAACCAAAAGTAAGCGTTTTTTAATCTAAAGATTTGGTTCTCACTTATCTTGCATCTATTGGTATTAATTCTTATTTTATGCGTCAGTGAAGTAATTACAGAAAGCAGATCCATCGATTTCAGGAATCCAACTCTTCAAGTTCAAACTAAAATTTCAGATTACTTCACTAACTTTGAACCTAGAAACAGACAATGACACATTCTAAAACATCACTCCGACTACCCTCCAATTGAGTTGGTTTGTTATCTCGACAAACTAAATTAATGAATATACTTATTATGGATGTATTTATTGAAGCAGCCTCCTGTAGTTTCCGGCATGTCTCTGATCGAGGTAAAATTTAACTCAAAAAGTGGTTTTTATTAAGAAAATATTGTAAAACAAATAAAGGATCCAACAGTACAGTTTTGCTGTAATAAAAGAAACCTTTGTTCAGTTATTTGTTTTTCCGAAAATGTAGCGTGTTTAGGCAGATGAGTTAATACTCTCTGTAGTTGACGCAGCGGAAACTAATGGCCCATAGATTTTAAATGCAACTTTGCATATGATGCCTTGAGCCAATATTAGAAAATAAAAGCTTCGCTTCCCCTCAAATGATATTCATTTCAAGGGTTGTCTTATGAGCTGACGTCTACACGCTGCTGATTATCTGTCTTTGTAGCTCTGACCCCGAAACATTTACTAATCTTACTTTGTTCGGTTCATTCTCCGTAGTCAAGATGGAGACCAAGCATTTTTGCTGTGTTGGTATTTGTGCTTTGTCATGTACCAATGCTATGGCTTACTTTAACGTTGCCGGTAGCCAGCGAACCAAAATTTATTTTCCTGGATCATTACCATTTTCTACTTCTGGCTTGGACGACGAGTTGCAGCCGAAATGGAACTGCTTTCCAATGAAGAAAGAAATTGAAGTACAATTTCCAAACTTCTCTCTCAAGTCAAGGGAACGACTTTGTAACAATACCACTATGTGTAAACTACAGTACCTTCAAAACTGCAAAATGTTTGATCAATGTTTTGACAAAATACTGAAAGACTCAAAAGATAAACCGTTCCGGGATTTGAAAATAGATTCTTGTTCTAACAACAAAAACGTAAAGGAGACTAACAATAAAACGATATTGAATATCAATGTTGAGATGGAAGGTTCGAAAGCTAGTAGAGTTGACGGCAGTAGGTCATGTGAAGGCTCCGCGAAGTCGTGCGGCAAAAAGCACGGAGTGCAGCGGCTTGGAAAAAGAAAAGTGGCACGTCATGAGAATGCCTGGGGGGGTCCAACGTACACAGAACTTATAACCAAGGCAATCTTGTCGGCACCAGACCAACGCTTAACTTTATCTCAGATCTACGAATGGCTGGCAGAAAATGTGGAGTACTTCAGAGAACGCAGCAATTACAATTCTTCTCAGGGCTGGAAGGTAAGTGCACAGCCATTAAATTGCTTATTAACATAATGATAAGGACCTCTTTAAGGCTAAAATCTAAAGTTACATTTTGCAGAAAATTATCATTATTATGCAATTCAAAGTTCTAAATTGACTTATTGAAATGCAAAGCGAAGACCCTTGAGGCAATTTTGTCAGTTAACATGAGTGTTTATGAGACCGTTAAGTCTCTGTGGCCCTGCAGAGCTCCGATGATTAATCATATCATGATATTAGTTCATGCAAAATCTAACCTTTCTGATGCATGTCACGGCTCTTGCGAGACTCCAGAGTATTCATAACTTTGATATGAGAGTGGAGAAATTATTTTCTTTAGTTGATACTTAAAGTGCGTGCGAAAGAAAAACAACAAAATGGCATCACTCACAGGTTTTGTTTTTTTTTTCCAGAAAGTTCTTGTACACATCAAAGCCATACTTCTGTAAGATAGTTAAATAAAGTTGTTGGGTAAATACTTCAGAGACAGCCCTCCTTTTTTCAGCTCCGTTAGACAAAACCTCAAGTATTTAGGTTAAGTATAGGTTGCTTTGTATTTTGCTAACGGAACTTTACAGGTTCCGTTGCCAATATAATTGTTAATTCACATTTTAAGCTGAATTAAGTCCGAATTCTTTTGACTTTCGGTCTTGCTACTACTCACAATTTTGTACTGTTTATTTTGTAGAACGCTATTCGACACACTTTGTCCCTGAGAAAACGTTTCGTGAGGGTACCCCGAGTATCGGCTGCCAACACCTGGTACAGCTCATGGTGGACCGTTAACTCGGAACTGGTAGAGGAACAACTTTAGTGTTCTGAGGCCTTTGTTCAAAAAAAAAAAAGAAGAAGAAAGAAAGAAGGAAAAGATGTTAAGCTTTTTTCTAACGGAAAGCGTTCATTTTAGAAATGCCTTCAACAGAAACCAAGGTTGCGTCAATATGAAATTACCTAATGAGCTTGCAGAATGAAAAATTATTTGTTTAAACTATTTCTAAAAAAAGATATTCTAGTTCATTGATGAAACTAAGCAGAGAAAGTCGCAAGGACTCGACCAAAAATAATTAAATCCGCGAGCTACTCTGGTGCATGGGCCATTTCTCTCGTACCGTTCCAGTGTGTTCTTCTTGGTTTACGATGGTTAAACTAGGACGAGGTGTGGTTTAACTGTAAAAATTTCAAAAGCCTATCGAGCTTATTTCGATAGAACAAGGTTTTAAACGTAAATGGAAGGCACACGCGTGAATACCACAGAAACCAACTTTAAAGACGATTGCTTTCTAAAATAGAGGATCTTTCTCTTTAGTGTGTTTTAAACAGTTTTATCTTTCTTCTAGTTATAATGCAGCAAAAAGAACAGGTTTTCCTAGTGCTGTAAACCAGCGTCTGTTTAATTAGTTTTTATAACAAGACAAAGGCTGGAAGCTACTTGAAGCTGCTGAAAGCAACCAAAATCAGCACAATGATGCACAGATGAAAGCATACTGGAAACCAAAGAAGCTTCCACTGGTTTGCAATATATTTTTCCATAATGAAAATTTTGTAAGATTTTCAATTTCAATACAGTTTAAGTGTATTTTTTAGATGTATATGCTATCTTACATTGAAAGTAATAAAAGTGGATTGAAATTATGGAGGTACAGTCACTAACTTGTCAGTGTAGTAAGTAAGACAGCTATCCGAATTTAAAACACGAGGTATTTAATTTTTGTACAAAATATGCTAAGATTTTTTGGAGTGTATAATAGAAATGTAGGCATAAAAACAGTGATTTCTAGTTTTTACTTAGACTTCCAGTTTCTTCTTGTTGTCTGAACACAATGGGACCTTCTACGAGAGGAATGTTTATTTATTTGATAAGTAAATTCAACAAAGATGGATAAGTTCTTAAAATAAATTCTGAAATCAAGTTTTTTCTTGTTGTTGATCGAACAGTCAAGTGGACCAATCTACGAGGGGAATGTTAAATTTGGTAAGTAAACTAAACAGAGATGAAGAAATTCTCAAAACAAACTCTGAAATCAAATTTTTCTTGTTGATCGAACAGAATTCGAACAATCTACGAGAGGAATTGTTTATTAATTTGATAAATAACCTCAACATAGATGCATGGAGAAATTCTCAAAACAAACTCAAGTTTTCAGTTCTTGTTGTTGAACAGAATTGGACCAATCTACAAGAAGAATGTTGAATTTGGTAATAAACTCAACAAAGGTGGAGAAATTCTCAAAACAAACACTGAAATCAATTTTTTCTTGTTATTGATCGAACAGAATTGGACCAATCTACAAGAGGATTAATGTTAAATTTGATAAGTAAACTCAATAAAGATGGAGAAATTCTCAAAACAAACGGCTGAAATCAACTGAGTTTTCAGTTCTTGTTGTTAAACAGATTTGGACCAATCTACGAGGAGAATGTTAAATTTAATAAGTAAAGTCAACATAGATGGAGAAACTCTCAAACAAACTCTGAAATCAAGTTTTTAGTTCTTTTTGTCGGAAACAATTGGACCAAGCTACGAGAGGAATGTTGAACAAGACGAGGTTTGGTTCAACTGCAAAAACTTCACAAGTCAACCAAGCACAATTTAATAGAACAAGATTTTAAACGTATAAACGGAGGGCACATACGTGAATACTACGTACGTGCACCAACTTTATGGACGAATGCTATCTAAAATAGTAGATATTTCTCTCGTATGTCTTAGACAGTTTTATCCTCCTTCTTGTTATAATTTAAGAAGAAACTGTGAAATAAAATTTTTCTTGTTGTTAAACAGATTGGACCAATCTACGAGAGGAATGATAAATTTGATAAGTAAACTCAACAAAGATGGAGAAATTCTCAAAACAAACTCTACGAGATGAATGTTAAGTTCTGAATAAGTAAATTCGACATAGATGAAAAATTCTCATAACATGAACGTACACTCTATACTCACACTAGCTTTCGATATTTATAAAACATTTGCCAAAAACAACGCTTATGTATTATGTATTACTAAAAAGAAGAGTCTCCAGCCATTACATGCCACCTTGACTCTAAATATACTAGGCTGAAATAAGGAACATTTTAAGAGTAACGAAACTAACTCATTTAGTCGTTCCAGTTACGAGAAGAGGAAGTCAAAGCTGATCAGCAATCAATATTAATTGACTATATACTGGTCACGTTTGAAAGGAAACATGGCAGGTTTATAAAGATACTAGGTCGTTAGCAAACAAGAAGAAAGCATGCTTGTGATAAAATAATTCTGAACTATGTTTGATAACAATATGTGCCCCTTTCTTAGCATGGGTTTCTCCCAGGTACATACTTTGATAAAGTTTATCATGGGTTTTTTCTTTCTCGGTTCCCTTACGCTTGCCTATAGTTAATTACAGCATGTCATCAAGTTTGATTCTCTGGAGATGATCACATTTGTCAAAGTTGTTATACACTACAGAAAAGCAGACAAACTCACCTTCTCAAAGACTATGACTCACCTAGTATAGGAGAAGTAGGTTCCACGATAAAATTTGCAATTAATTTAAGTCAAAATGACAAGTTGTTGATGATTTACTCAAAAAGGATTAAACTCTAGGTGTCATGTTATTTGTAAAACGAGTTAGCGAGTTTTAGTTATGAATTTGAACCTATAAAGAAGTGTATTTTACGCAAGCTATATTATATGTTGTAACTTAATAAGAACATCAAGTCTCAATTCAGAAAAAAATTAACAACAAACTGACAGTGAAATTTAGATCATTTAAGTTATAGAATATTCAAAAATAAGATTAACATGTCATAAACATATATACATTCGAGCAATAATGACCGATACAATAGCATAATTGAGCTCAGTAGCGCTATATAACTTTTGCTGCTTAAGAACTCAAGTCACGTTTTTCGTGAAAACTTGAAGCACAAAGCACAATTTGGCTTATTTGGTACAAAACTAAGATTGAACGAAAAGTTTAAGCCGAAATGTTCTGGTTCATTATAAAATAGCACAGCACACATTTCTCGTTCGCGAGCAAAAAAAAAATTAACCGGAAATTTTAAGTCAGCATTTTGTTTTGTTTTGTTATGCACGCAACCTAGTGAATAAGTATTTGTGAACACAAATAGAAGTATCATTATTCAATATATTGCATGATGCCCACAAAAGCCATTGATTTCAAGTGTACAGCGGTACCCTTTCATGTTTGGTACCATTGTGACGTCACGTCTCAACGTTGTGCAGGTAAACACGCAAGGCAAACAAACATACAAACGAAATATTAAACGAGTCAACAATTTATTATATTTTGATATAAATGCGGGTTTATGCTCGATGTTGAAGGATAAACGAACAAGGAAAAAAACAACTTTTTAAATTTAGCCTTAGAAATTGCCTTGTTCCCTAAATTATCCCACACTGATATGTCCAAAATACTTTTCTTCAAAAGACATCATCATTAGTTTTAATAGCAATACTGTCTATAGAATATTTCAATACGAAGTTTATCGTTGTTGTTGAGAAATTTCTCTGATAGGTGATTAGAAAGAGCCTGTAGCGGAACAACAGTGGATTCAAATGAGAGAGATGCACATGGGTTAAAGATGAAAAAAAAAGTTGTGAAAGACAACCAATACACATGCAAAAGTTAACCAACTTACAGTTATGTATAAATTTACTTGAAGTTGCCCTAAGCTTTGCGTCTATTTGCTAGTGTTTTATGGTGTGCACATTTTTTCTAGA